>ML246792.1:1591-24073 GCA_005239495.1 Nicotiana undulata
CTTATGACTTGTGTGGGCAGGTAGTTCGAGATTCGGAGGTGATTTGGCCAGTTCAGGAACACTTGGTTCCTGAAGGCTAGCCTATTTGGCTAATTTTGGTTCCGAGCATCATTTTGAGCAAACGACCTCGGAATCGAGTTCTGACAGCTCCAGCAACTCCGGATGATGATTTCGGACTTGGGAGTGTGTTCGCCTAGGGTTTCTGATGACCCGGGAGTATTTCGGCACCTGAATTGGAATTCAGGATTTCATAAGATTTGGAGTTCAGCGTGGATCGGGACCTCGTGATATCACGGTCCGAATGGAATTCCGTAACTAGCAATAGTTCCGTATAGTCATCTATGACTTGTCCGTAAAATTTGGGGTCATTCCGAGTAGTATAGACCCGTTCGGCATATTGATGAGCCATTTGAATTTTCTTGAAATCCTAAGTTTGAAACTAAGGTGTTTTGGAGAGAGATTTCTAGTTTGGATGATGTTTTTAGTGTTCTGGGAGCTCGAGCAAGTCCGTCATGTGATTTGGGACTTGTTGGTATAATTTGTCGAGGGCTCGGGTGGGACCAGGGGTTCCCTGGACCCCAATCGGGGTCAAAAACTAGCAATTGCATAGCTGGTGGGAAATTTACCGGTGTGACCGCACCTGCGGTCCATGAGCCGCAAGCGCGAGGCTCGCACCAGCGACCATCAATCGCAGGCGCGGCTCCTTCCGGAGGTGCGGCCTTTCCTCCGCAGGAGCGGACCAAGACTCCGCAGGTGCGACTTTTCCCAGGACCCATGCCCATCGCAGGCGCGGCCAATTTCACGCAGTAAGTCTCTGAATCAACCACTGCACTATGAGGGTACCTGTGCAACAAAATGCACAGAAAGTGTAGCATGAGTACATATACATATATATGTACCCAGTGAGTATCTCGTCTAATCTCGAAGAAGTAGTGACGAGAGGTCGACTCGATACTCACTAAGGTCCAACGGTAATAGTATAAAACAGGATATAAGGAGAGCAGTAGACATGTAAATAGTGCACCACAATTGTAAAGAGAATACAAAGTTTCCAAATAAATATCGAAAGCAGTATCAACTTCCCTGTCTCTTTTCCCATCCACCTGTCACGTCATAAATCAGGAATTCAGCACCAAAGAGTCATGCACACATAAGTGTAAAGCAACCGGCTAGAGTAAGGAGGAAGAATAGCTATGCACTGTCGGGGATCGACCGGCCCGTACCATGAGTGCATGCTTATAATTTAATCATATCAAGAAGAGTTATGCACTACCGGGGATCGACCGGCCTGTACCATGAGCGCATGCTTACCAAGAGTCCAACTACGCACTGCCAAGGATCAACTAACACGTACCGTAAGTGCGTCTATCAATGTAATCACACCATATCATAATGTAACTTCGTCCATGCACTACCGGGGATCGACCGGCCTGTACCATGAGCGCATGCTTACCAAGAGTCCAACTACGTACTGCCAAGGATCAACTAACACGTACCGTAAGTGCGTCTATCAATGTAATCACACCATATCATAATGTAACTTCGTCCATGCACTACCGGGGATCGACCGGCCCGTACCGTAAGTACACTATAAATCCGCCATGGCGCACGGCCCGCTCCTGTAAGAGTGAAGGAAACAATATGCCACTCGCAAAATGTAAATTACGAGGTGGCTATCATGCACACACAAATGTAAAGTTCAATTCATCACAATCTTTCTCAATTATTAAGTAAAAGAAAGCTCAGGGAGACAGTAGTATATCAAGCATGAATTTAAGCATATACTTCGATTTAAGGAAGAATACATCTCATGCTATGGTCCTACACTACCCGGACATAAAAATAGTAGTCTCTACGTACGAACTATCGTCACAAGGTACGCACGTAGACCCCAAATACAACATAAAACTTATAGTACACCTATGGGGACAATTTCCCTCTTACAAGGTTCGAAAGGAGACTCACCTCGCTCCGAAGATCCATACCCGGCTTCCAAGCCTCTACGACAACTCCAATGGATGCGCAACGCCCCCAAACTATCCAAATAACGGTAATTCAATGAAAGTATACTCTAATATTTTCTAAAAATTCAGATTAAATAATTTCCCAACTCCGCTCAAGGAATTGACCAAAATGCCCTCTGGCCCACGTGCTCGGATTTCAAAATTTCTCGAAGATAAATTCTACCCATAACTTTACTAACTCAGATATACAATTTGTTACAATTTTCATGCTCAAGTTCATGGCTAAAATCAAATTTTATCAATTCTAGGTTTTCTTCCAAAAATCCCAATTGTCCAACAATTTTTCATGTTTAATCTCATGTATAAACCTTGAATTAACTTGGAAATGAGAAGGAACCACTTACCTCTTGATGCTTGATGAAAATCACCCTTTGAAATCCTCCAAAATCGCCCCAACCAAGTGAAGAAATGAAGAAAAATGAGCTAAACCCGCTAAAATATCATTCTGCCCAGATATTTACTTATCGCGATCGCGGAGAACATTTTTCCAGCCATATCTCTTTGTACACAAATCCAAATCATGAATGGTTTACGTTTCTAGAAACTAGACACAAAGGTCTACAACTTTCATATTTATACCATCTCATTCCTTATATATTGTGAGATATGAGCCTCCGAAGTCGAGTCAGTGCAGCAGAACATTTACTCTATGCGATCGCGAAAAGCTTTACGCGATTGCGATTCACTGGCACGCTTCTCACATTTTACTCACCGCGATCGCGAGCAATTCCCCGCGATCGCGTAGAACACTGCTGTAGCCAAAAACCAGCAGTTATAAATGGCCTAGAAATGGTCTGAAACCACCCCGAAACTCACCCGAGCCCCTTGGGACCCTGTTCGAACATACCAACAAGTCTGGAAACATATCACGTACTTAGTCGAGGCCTCAAGTCACATCAAACAACGCCGAAAACACGAATCGCGCAAGAATTCAACTTTATGAACTTTGAAATTTCTAACTTTCACATCTGATGCCGTAACCTATCAAATCATGTCCGATTGACCCCAAATTTTGCACACAAGTCACATTCAACATTACGGACCTGCTCCAACTTTTGGAATCGCATTCCGACCCCGATATCAAAATTTCCACTTCCGGTCGGATTTTCTCAAAAACCTTCAAATTTCTATCTTTAGCCAAATGACTTCAAAATGACCTACAGACCTCCGAATTCACTTCTGATCGCGCTCCCAACTCCAGAATCACCATACGAAGCTATTCCCAGACTCGGAATCCCAAACGTACATCTATAACACTGAAATGCCATCCAACCCAAATTATGGAATTCTTCTAAAATACTAACTTCCACAATACACGCTGAAACGCTCACGGGTTATCCAAAACCCGTTGCGGACATACGCCCAAGTCCGAAATCATCATATGAACCTGTTGGAACCTTCAGATCCACATTCCGAGGTCGTTTACTCAAACTTCCAGTCTTACTCAATTTCTTCAACTTAACGCTTCTGAAATGAGAATTTTCCTTTCAATTTAACTTTGAACCTCTTGAATTTCAACTCTGACCATACACACAAGTCTTAATACCCGAAATGAAGTTGTTCATGACTCCCAACTGCTGAACGACGCACTGGATCTCAAAACGACCGGTCGGGTCGTTACATTCTCCCCCCTTAAACAGACGTTCGTCCTCGAACGTGCCATGAACTGCTCCAGAATTATCTGAAATCACTGTTTAACACCTCATGCACCTGCCTGTGCTGCCACAACCCGGTTGACCATATGAGCTTGATCAAATTTTAAAATATCCTCCTTTATTCATACAATAAGCTCCGAACTTAGTTCTAACATCTGAAATTCTCTGCCATGCTTGTTTCTAAATTTGAACACCGTATCAACTACCACACGAGGCACCAGAACACAACTACGTGCCTTTGCTGAATCAGCACCATACACTGCATAGTTCATCATCTGACCACAATAACGCTCCCTGAACCTTAATAGCCAGAATTCTGAAAACTTGATGCTCTCAAGGCACCTTATCAGATACATTCATACATTCTGCCATAACGCTGACGATATCACCACAACGGAGGAGATGTGTAAGAATTCATAACCAACTGCAAAGTTAACTAAACATTAAAATCCTTCCTCCTGACTAAGATCATCATCCCATTGCAACCAATGATGGTGATTGTCCTGTAATATACTTGCATAGTCCTATCACACCGATCCCAAATTTATAATCTCGTCTCACCCAGTATGAACTGCTCAGATAACCAATCACCCCAGGCATAACCAACAGTCCCACACGATGCCACAATGCGCCAATAGGCCACAATTCAAACACGACACATAAGGAAACGACATCAGGAAGGGACTACCTGACTCACGCTATAAACATGAACTTTCCTCAGAGAAATAGGAAGTAAAACACAAGAATAATCATTATAGGAGTCTAGCTCAACATCACACTCGCGCAACCCAATCCAAATAACATACCTGTGGCGGCGTGCCACCTGATCCCCTCATAAGATTTACATAAGGAAATATACACGGAGCTGAATTGCTTACTATTACAAGTCACTAAATATCGGTCCCAAGCACGCTAAGTGCATAATACCATTCTGGGGAGACTGATAGAGCCATATGCTACAAAACTCAAACACGACTGAGGTGCGATTTATAATCTGAATCATAGGAGCCATCCTGCTCACATAACCTCGTCACTACGCGGAACCTCAACACATAAGAAATTATCAAGCCGTTTCATAACTCATACGGCACAATCACAATATCACATGAATTTGAAGAAGACGGGACAACACCTGATATCTGAATACCCCTCCTTGAGGAGTGCCATACTGAAATGAACACCTCTGACTCGCATGAAGCCCAAAATCTTGTTTAAGTCCATCCACTCACTTCAGGCCGATTCTGCTCTCATTGAACTTGGCTGATAGCCTTACCTGGGTCTAAACAACCCGCTTCCTATTTCTTATACACACGAGAACAACCATCATAGCCGAGATAAACACCCCACAATCCACAACCAACTGAGCTGAACGCCTTCCAGGCATAAATTCTCAATTAGGCAATATTACACTCATTTATACTTGGTCTAATTCTTCAACCAATCAGGTGACTACATGCCACACTTATGCAATCTTCCCGCGGTCATGCTCCCACGGCCTTCCACACAAGGTAACAAGTATGCACATCCATACCACCGACCACCCTAAGGCTATGAAACAATTCAAGGACCCGTAACCAAGATACAAATCCTCTTTCACCAAACACCGAACTCAGATGACACTGAAGACAATATCAGTTTATTCTAATCATTTAAATCCTTTGGTCTTGCTCCTCCGTGCATCATGACATCCTTGTTAACACCGAACCGCAAATCTCGATTCTTACGTCCAGTTACATACTGCTAATTGAACCTAACATGCCAATATGAAATAGCGCGAGAATTCCATCATGATTCCTGAGCCAATATTAGGGTGAACACTCCATCATGTAGAGTCTTTACTTACCTCAATTCCTGAGAACCATAACAACACACAAGTGAGCTCCCACAATCACAATACATGCAAATCCTTAAGTAGTGTTCTGAACCACCAAAACCCTTCTGGGACCCGCCTACACCTAGAAGGCCATAGCACTTGAATGCTTCCAACTGAAATATATTACGACGACCGACAGGCCCTACACATATCTGCACAGACCGTTCACGTACTCAATCATGCCGAAGGAACTGATCACTGTCGTACTTGTGCCATTTCAACCATGGCTAACCAATCTATCTTCTTTTAATGAATTTTAGTTGCCTCAAAGGTAATAGTAACTTCCTTCAACTCATAGCAGCTCAACCCTCACTCATCCCGAGTGACCTTGATTCACGAGACCATGCTGCCTAAATTCCGCAACCCGTCTCACAACCTCCTGATAATCTTTCTACAACTCGGAGTTTATTTCTCTCACTCCTCCAATACTATCCTGCGTGCTGAAATAACATAGGACACTCCAACCATTTTCCTTCTCCTCAGAGATTATGCTGCAAAAGCTCGATTCTCAATCATACGGCTGCCTGAAACCCTTAAACACCACAGTTTCTAACCTTCGAATTCAGTAGGACTACTATTGAGAGTCACCCACTCTGACTGGCCCCAAATACAATCAACTCCAAGGCTCTTCTAGAACATGAACATGCTCTCAATGAAGCACGTGACTGAGTCACTTCCCTTACAACTTGCCTATGCCTTAAGCACAAATTCTAAATCTTCCATAGTCTAACCCTGGTCCAATAGGACCAACTTCGTACACATTTATCGAATGCCATACTCAATTACCGCTTTACTCCTTTCTCTTAGTTGTAACAAGTTNGATCTTTTCTTCTTTGTTGACATGACCTTGCTCAACCAATCCGTCCAATTCCTCTAAATTTCCCTGTTAACATCCCCCAAATACTCGAATCCTCTAGCACTACTCGCACATTCTGCCTCCTACTGCCTATCCACTAGGATCCCTCGCAGAAACTTGCCAACCCCACTACCGCTATCCTACTCACAGAAGATAACCAACCTGTGGAAACTCACCAACCGACACCTTACACTACGCTGTGAGGCACACTTTCTACGACATCGAGACCCCCATCCTAAGCTTGTCCTCATTCACCGACTTCACTTGTCTGTCCGCTCCTCAGGGACATCCACCATGCGCGTGACAACATCTTCTGATTCCAAGCTATGATGCATCCTTCTTCATCCCAACAACTCCTCTCGGTGGAATCTAACCTTCTGCCGAATAACCAACATTTCGGTTTAAGCTTGTGGACCTACTCCCTGTCCACAACATTTCTCAAATCACTTCGACTCCTCCCTAAGGCAGGCAACCGCCTTACCACTGAACTCATAGGCTATACTGCCACTTCTTACTTAGTTGGACTCATTCCTTTAGGCAAGTACCCGACTTCCGTCTCTGACGCCTGGCATTTAGAGATTTAGCCGCTACCTGACACTTTTCACATGGCTCCCTTCATCGCATGCTTCTCAGTTGCGGCCTCAATTCAATATCATTCTCTATAGCTCTCGAACCATCAGATCACCATGACTTCAAACTCTCTGATGATCATCTTTCTAGAGCTACCTTCATTAGAAATGCTCATTAAATACCTTAACCACCGCACACCACGGTCTATAACAGCTGTTTCTTCAACACCGCTTCACAACACTCTAACCCAAGGCAACCGAAGAACTATAGCACCAGCGAACTTAACATGTTCTATTCGATCAAACATCGGTACCACAACACGAGTGAATACTCCACCTTGCTCGATAACACCAAGCTTCATTACTTTTATCACCCAAGCCTGACCATTTATAGTTAAATTGCCTTTCCTCCGCCGGAACTAAAACACTGAAATCTCAAATTCACACTCTGAGAAGACCTCCCTTCAATCCATTCATCACCCCCATCCTACGGGCAAGCAATCTACCATCATATTGGCATCGCGCGATAACCAATCGGTAACATCATCACCATTTGAGCATAGCCTCAAGGCTACAGAAACACAGCTACTGAGCTGAAATAACATAATATTCTTCTGCAGGGCGACAACAACAGTCCAATCGACTGTGCATGGAAAACATCACGCACCGTATTTGTAGCCCCATTACAATTCCTCAAACTATCGATTCATAGCAAGAGCTTTGCGACGCGTAATATTGAGTGGGAAGAAGCATAGGCATAACCCTTTAAAGGAATCAAATCGCACGATGAGGAATCAAGAAGGGAAGTACTCCTAACAGCCATGTAGCCTCTCGAAGATAAGTACAGACGTCTCCGTACCGATCCGCAAGACTCTACTAGACTTGCTCATGACTCGTGAAACCTACGGGAACCTAGAGCTCTGATACCACGTTGTCACGACCCAAAACCTATGGGTTGTGATGGCGCCGGACACACTGTCAGGCAAGCCAATCCCTGAACCAGTTCAAACAACTTCCTGCTTACACTTTCAAAATCATGTCTTTTTATGCATTTATAATCAAATAATAAAACAAATGCTCGAAAACTAAATACGGTGGATAAACCACTTAATGCAGTACAAGAAATACCAACACTTTTTCAGAACCCGGTGACACAAGTACATGAGCAATTTCTAAGAATTTATACAATTATACAACTGTTGTCCGAGAATTTAAATTGGACAAAGGTAATAAAGACAAAAGCGTAGGGACATAGAAGGGAGACTCTGCCAGCTGCGGAACGCCACAGAACAATGCAACCTGAGTAAGTCTCTGAATCAATCACTGCACTATGAGGGTACCTATGCAACGAAATGCACAGAAAGTGTAGCATGAGTACATATACATATATATGTACCCAGTGAGTATCCCGTCTAATCTCGAAGAAGTAGTGACGAGAGGTCGACTCGATACTCACTAAGGTCCAACGGTAATAGTATAAAACAGGATATAAGGAGAGCAGTAGACATGTAAATAGTGCACCACAATTGTAAAGAGAATAAAGAGTTTCCAAATAAATATCGAAAGAAGTATCAACTTCCCTGTCTCTTTTCCCATCCACCTGTCACGTCATAAATCAGGAATTCAGCACCAAACATTCATGCACACATAAGTGTAAAGCAACCGGCTAGAGTCAGGAGGAAGAATAGCTATGCACTGCCGGGGATCGACCGGCCCGTACCATGAGTGCATGCTTATAATTTAATCATATCAAGAAGAGCCATGCACTATCGGGGATCGACCGGCCCGTACCATAAGTGCATTCTCAAATAAATCCATGTGCACTGCCGGGGATTGAGCGGCCCGTACCGTAAGTGCACTATAAATCCGTCGTGGCGCACGGCCCGCTCCTATAAGAGTGAAGGACACCATATTCCTCTCGCGGAATGTAAATTATGAGGCGGCTATCATGCACACATGTAAAGTTCAATTCATCACAATCCTTCTCAATTATTAAGTAAATGAAAGCTCAGGGAGACAGTAGTATATCAAACATGAATTTCAGAATATACTTCAATTTAAGGTAGAATACATGGCATGTTGTGGTCCTACACTACCCGGACATAATAATAGTAGTCGCTACGTACGGACTCTCGTCACAAGGTACGCACGTAGCCCCCAAATACAAACATACAACACATAGAACACCTATGGGGACAATTTCCCTCTTACAAGGTTAGAAAGGAGACTCACCTCGCTACGAAGATCCATACCCGGCTTCCAAGCCTCTACGACGACTCCAATGGATGCGCAACGCCCCCAAACTATCCAAATAACGATAATTCAATGAAAGTATACTCTAATATTTGCTAAAAATTCAGATTATATAATTTCCCAACTCAGCTCAAGGAATTGACCAAAATGCCCTCGGGCCCACGTGTCCGGATTTCGAAATTTCTCGAAGATAATTCTACCCATAACTTTACTAACTCAAATATACAATTTGTTACAATTTTCATGCTCAAATTCATGGATAAAATCAAATTTTTACAATTCTAGGTTTTCTTCCAAAAATTCCAATTGTCCCAATAATTTTCATGTTTAATCTCATGTATAAACCTTGAATTAACTTGGAAATGAGAAGGAACCACTTACCTCTTGGTGCTTGATGAAAATCACCCTTTGAAATCCTCCAAAATCGCCCCAACCAAGTGAAGAAATGAAGAAAAATGAGCTAAACCCGCTAAAATATCATTCTGCCCAGATATTTACTCATCGCGATCGCGGAAAATGCTTCGCGATCGCGGAGAACAATTTTCCAGCCCAAAATTTGCTCTTCGCGATCGCTGAGAACAATTGCCCAGCCTGCCCGGACAGCCTCCTGTAGAATAGTCATAACTTTTTGCACACAGCTCCAAATGACAAATGGTCAAATGTTTTGAATACTAGACTCAAATATCTAAAACTTTCATGTGTTGGTCATCTTCCAATTCCTTAGACTTCTAGATATAATCTGGCAAAGTCAGCCCATGTGCAACACAACCTTCTTCTTCATCTTCCCGGACACCCTGGAGTATAACAGCCATATCTCTTTGTACACAAATACAAATCATGAATGGTTTACTTTTATAGAAACTAGACACAAAGGGCTACAACTTCCATTTTTATACCATTTCACAATTCCTTATATATTGTGAGATATGAGCCTCCGAAGTCGAGTCAGTGCAGCAGAACATTTACTCTACGCGATCGCGGAAGGCGTTCCATGATCGCGATTCACTGGCCCGCTTCTCAAATTTTACTCACCGCGATCGCGACCAATTCTCCGTGATCACGTAGAACACTGCTGTAGCCAAAAACCAGCAGTTATAAATGGCCTAGAAATGGTCCGAAACCACCCCGAAACTCACCTGAGCCCCTCGGGACCCCGTCCGAACATACCAACAAGTCTGGAAACATATCACGGACTTAGTCGATGCCTCAAATCACATCAAACAACGCCGAAAACACGAATCACGCAAGAATTCAACTTTATGAATTTTGAAATTTCTAACTTTCACATCCGATGCCGAAACCTATCAAATCACGTCCGATTAACCCCAAATTTTGCACACAAGTCACATTCGACATTACGGAACTGCTCCAATTTTCGGAATCGTATTCCGACCCTGATATCAAAATTTCCACTTTGGGTTGGATTTTCTCAAAAAGCTACAAATTTCTGTCTTTAGCCAAATGACTTCAAAATGACCTAAGGACCTCCGAATTCACTTCTGATCGCGCTCCCAACTTCAGAATCACCATATGAAGTTATTCTCAGACTCGGAATCCCAAACGGACATCTATAACACTGAAATGCCTTGCAACCCAAATTTATGGAATTCTTCTAAAATACTAACTTCCACAATACACGTTGAAACGCTCACGGGTTATCCAAAACCCGTTGCGGACATACGCCCAAGTCCGAAATCATCATACGAACCTATTGGAACCTTCAGATCCACATTCCGAGGTCGTTTACTCAAAATTCCAGTCTTACTCAATTTCTTCAACTTAAGGCTTCTGAAATGAGAATTTTCCTTTCAATTTAACTTCGATCCTCCTGAATTTCAAATCTGGCCATACACACAAGTCATAATACCCGAAATGAAGCTATTCATGACTCCCAACTGCTGAACGACACGCTGGATCTCAAAACGACCGGTCGGGTCGTTACAAGTGTTCAATTTAAAACGGATTTTTGCCATTTCTCTCATATATTTCTCATGGTTGGGGCGCTTTTGGAGGATTTCAAAGGGTGATTTTCATCAAGTATCAAGAGGTAAGTTATTCCTTTTCATTTACAAGTTAATTCAAGGTTTATACATGAGATTAGACATGAGACCTTGTATAAAATTAGGATTTTTGAAAAAAACCTAGAAAATTTGGTAATTTGGATTTTAGCTACGAATTGAGCATGAATATTTGAGTAAATTGTATATTTGAACTATTAAAGCTATGGGTAGAGTTTACCTTCGAGAAATTTCGGAATCCGGGCACGTGGGCCTGAGGGCATTTTGGTCAATTCATTGAGAGGAGTTGGGAAATTGTATAATTTGAATTTGTTACGAGTATTAGAGTGAATTGTTATTGCTTTGCCCATTATTTGGATAGTTTTGAGCGTTGTGCATCAATTGGTAATTGTCGGGAGGGCTTAGAAGCCGGTTATGAAGTTTTGGAGCGAGGTAAGTCTCCTTTCTAACTTTGTGACGGGGAATTGTCCCCATAGGTGAACTAAATGAATATATGCTATTGTTTGCGGGGGCTACGTACGCATGAGGTGACGGGAGTCCGTGCGTAGCTATTGTTATGCCATGTCCGGGTGGCCTAGGACCCACATCATGCCTTGCGTTCTTTCTAGAAATGAATTACATGCTTTATGAATTTTTGTTATATGAAACTTCGGTTTTCCCTGAGATCACAGAAATTGGTAATTTAAAGGAATTGTTTAATGAAAGTAATTTAAGAAAAATGTTATATGTGCATGTGACCGCTTCGCAATTTACATTCCGCGAGCAGAGTGTTATTTTCCCCACTCTCATGGGAGAGGGTCGTACGCCACGGCGAGATTGAAAGATGCACTTATGGTTCGGGCCGTTCGACCCTCGGCAGTGCACAGTTTACTTTTATTGTTGGTTCGAGTCGAACGACCCTCGGCATTTCCTACGCATATATATACATATGATATACCACTTGTGACTTGAATTGTTAAATTGTCTTAAGGACGTAAATTGTTAAATGATTTCATGGATAATGACTTGACAGATATTTGGGGGAAAATGAAGTAGAAATTATTTATTTACTTCCAGTGTTTATTGAATTGCAGTTACTTTTAAAGTTTACTGATTTTATTACCCTCGTGTGCCTTTTGCTGCTGTCATATATTGTTAAATTACATTGTTGGACCCTAGTGAGTGTCAAGTCGACCTCCCGTCACTACCTCTCTGAGGTTAGGCGGGATACTTACTGAGTACACGTTGTTTTCGTACTCATGCTACACTTGCTGTGCATTTTGTTGCATAGGTACTTTCATAGCGATAAGGCTGGTTTGGAGTCTTAGGCGAGCTGCATCATCCGGAGGCGATCCGCAGCTGGCTTCCTCTATGTATTGTATTTATTTAATTCTAAAGTCCTTGTCCAACTTGTATTTCGGACAAGCTTTGTAGTATTGTCTAAAAAGTCTTAGAAATTACTCATGTACTTGTGACACCGGGTTCTGGGATGTATTTGGGGATGTATTTTATTAAAGTGGAAAATAGACTGTTGTTTTTATTTAAATGGATTTCATCTAGTTATTATGTATTAAAGTGAAAGGTAATGATTTTGAAAGTATTAAGACAGGAACTTATTTTAAATTAATTAATGGTTGGCTTGCCTGACAGTGGTGTCCGGCGCCATCACGGCCTTATAGATTTTGGGTCGTGACAACATGGTATCATAGCGCTAGGTTCCCTTAGGTCTCACGAGTCATGAGTAAGTCTAGTAGAGTCTTGCGGATCGGTACGGAGACGTCTGTACTTATCTTCGAGAGGCTACATGGCTGTTGGGAGTACTTCTCTTCTTGATTCCTCATCGTGCGATTTGTTTCCCTTAAGGCTTATGCCTATGTTTCTTCCTACTCAATCTTATGCGTCGCGAAGCGCTTGCTATGAATCAGGTATTTGGGGAATTTAAATAATATTATGGATGTGGTGCGAGATGTTTCTCCCAGCGAAGTTGATTGAGGCTATTGTCGTTGCCCTGCGAAAGAGTAATATGTTGTTTCAACCAGTAGTTGTGGTTCTGAGGACTTTGAGGTTATGCTCAGGTTGTTAAGGTGCTTATGGTTGGTTATAACGCGGTGTCGATATGATGGTAGAATTCTTTCCCGTAGGTTGGGGGTGATGTATGACTTGGAGGGAGGTCTTCTCAGAGCGTAATTTCGAGATTTCAGTATTTCAGTTCTGGTGGAGGATGACAATTGGGAGTATGAATGATCAAGTCTGGGGGATAAAGTAATAAGACTTGGTGTTATCAAGAAAGGTGGAGTTTTCATCTGTGATGTAGTATCGTTGTTTTGATCAAATAGAACGTGTTAAGCCCGCTGGTATTATAGTTCTTCAGTTGCCTTGGGTCAGAGTGTTGTGAAGTAGTATTGAAGAAGTGGTTATCAGAGATCGTGGTGTGTGGTGGTTCAGAATTGAATAGCCATTTCTAATGAAGGCAGCTCGAGAAAGATGATCTTCGGGGAGTCGAAGTTATGATGATCTGCTGGTTTAGGTGTTGCAAAGAATGATATTGAATTGGGGCCGCAATTGAGAAGCATGCAATGAAGGAAGACATGTGAGAAGTTTCGGGTGGCGGCTAAATCTCAAAATGCCAGGCATAAGGGACGGAAGTCGGGTAGTTGCTTAAAGGAATGAGTTTAACTACAGAGGGAGAGTGGCAGTGTAGCATATGAGTTCAGTGGTAAGACAGCTGCCTATCTTGAGGAAAAATTTGGAATGATTTGAGAATTTCAGTGGACGGTGATTAGGTCCACGAGCTTAAACCGAAATGTTGGTTATACGGCGGAAGGTTGGATACAACAGGGAGGAGTTGTTAGGGATGAAGAAGGATGCAATGTGGAGATGAATTTGAAGATATTGTAATGCATTTAGTAGTTGTCTATGGGGAGCGGACGGACTGGTAAAGTTGGTGAATGAGAGCAGGCTTAGGATGGGGTGTTGATGTTGCAGAAAGGGTGCATTTCAGCGTCGTTGAAAGGTGTCAGTTGGTGATTTCTACAAGTGGGTTATCTTCTGTGAGTAGGTCAGCGCTTGTGTGGTTGGCAAGTTTCTGCGAGGAATTCTAGTGGCTATTCGGCAGGAGGGAGAATAGGTGAATGATGCTAGAGAATTTGAGTATTCAGGAAGTGCCTACAGGATAAGTTATAAGAATTTGACAGGTTGGTTGAGCAAGGTCATTTCATCAATGAAGAAAGGATCTAGGCAGGGTCTAAAGCGGTGCAAGGAGTAGCTTCGGGCTAAGTGGGGGAGTCCCACCACATGTAGTTGGGTTGTAGGATTTTATTCTCATGGGGTTGCGGATTGTCGGCGTATTGGCAAGTTATTACAGCTAAGGGAAAAGAGTAGAATGGTAATTGTGCATGGGATTTGATAAATATGCGCAAAAGTTGATCCTATTGGACCAGGGTTAGGTATGGGAGATTCAGAATTTATGCTTAAGGCATGGGCGAGCTGTAAGGATAGTGATTCAGTCACATGCTTCATAGAAAGGGGTATCAATATGCTAGAAGAGCCTTTGAGTTGATTGTATTTGGGGCCAGTCAGAGTGGGTGACTCTTGATAGCGGTCCTTGTGAATCCAAAAGTTAAGACTGCGGTGTTTAAGGGTTTCAGGCAGCAATATGATTAAGAATAGAGCTTTTGCAGTATAATTTATGAGAAGAAGGAAAATGGTTGGAGTGTTCTACGTTATTTTTAGCGAGCAGAATAGTATTGGAGGAGTGAGAGAAATAAACTCCGGGTTGTAGAAGATTATCATAAGGGTATGAGACGGGTTGCAGGATTTAGGAAGCATGGTCTCATGAATCAAGGTCACTCGGGATGAATGAGGGTTGAGTTTGCTATGAGTTGAAGGAAGTTACTATTATCTATGAGGCAATTAAAGATGGTTATAGGAAGATATATTGGTTAGCCGTGGTTGAAATGGCATTTGTACGGCAGTGATCAGTTCCTTCGGTGTGATTGAGTATGTGTATGGTTTGTGACGATGTATGTGGGGCTTGTCGGCTGTCGTGATGGATTTCATTTGGAAGCATTCAAGTTTTATGGCCTGTCAGGTGTAGACGGATCCCAGAAGGTTTATGGTGGTTCAGACCACTACTTAAGGATTTGCATGTTAGGTGAATGTGAGAATTCACTTGTGTGTTGTTATGGTTCTCTTGAATTGAGGTAAGTTAAAGGGTTCTATATGGTGAAGTGTTTCCCCTGTTAGTGGTTCAGGAGTATGATGGAATTCTTGCGCAATCTCATATTGACATGCCAGGTGCAGTAAGCACCAAAGAATTAAAAGTAAGGATCAGGATTTCGGTTCGGTGTTGTCAAAGATGTCATAAGCTCGGATGGGCAAAAAAAAGTGATTTGAAAGTTCATATTAAGCCGGTGTTATCTTCAGTATCACCTGAGATCGATATTCGGTGAAGGAGGCTTTGTACCCTGGTCATGGGTTCTTGATGTGTTTTGCAGCATTAATGTTGTTGGTGGTATGGAGGTGCAGACTTGTTACCTCGTGGAGGGTCGTGGGAGCGTGACCACGGGAAGATTGTATAAGTGTGACATGTAGTCACTTAATGGATCAAATACTCATATTGAGTATGAAGAAATGCAATATTGCTTGTTTGAGAATTTATGCTTGTAAGATGTTCAGTACAATTTTGTTGCAGATTTACGGGGTGGTTGTCCCGACTATGATGGGTGTTCTTGCGTATTATGAGAAGAAGTGGGTTATTATGGACCCGGGTAAGGCTATCAACCTAGTGCAGTGTGAGCGGAATCGGCTTGAAGTGTGTGAATAGATTTAAACAAGATTGTGGGCTTCATGCGAGTCAGATGCGTTCATTTTAGTATAGCGCTCCGCTGAGAGGGGGTGATGGAATATCAGATATAGTCCGTCTTCATCAAATTCAGGTATATTATGATCGTGTCGTGTGAGTTTTGAAATGGCTTGATAATTTCTTATGTGATGAGATTCCGCGGAGTGATGGGGTTATGTGAGCAGGATGGCCCTCGAGATTCAGATTATATATCGCACCTCAGTTGTGCTTGAGTTTTGTAGAATATGGCTCTATCAGTCTCCCCAGAATGGTATTATGCACTTAGCGTGCTTGTGACCGATATTCAGTAATTTGTAATAGTGAGCAATTCAGCTCTGTGTATATTTACTTATGTAAATCTTATGATCGGATCGGGTGGCACGCCGCCACGGGTATGTTATTTGGATCGGGTTGCACGCCGCAACAGTGTGATGTTGAGCAAGGCTCCTATAATTAGTTTTCTTGTGTTTTACTTCCTATTTTTCTGCGAAAAGTTCATATTTGTTGCGTGAGTTGAGTAGTCCCTTCCTGAGTCATTTCCTTATGTCATATTCGAATTGTGGCCTATTGGCGCATTGTGGCATCGTGTGAGACTGTTGGTCATGTCTGGGGTGATTGGTTATCTGAGCAGCTCATACTGGGTGAGACGAGACTATTGGATCAGAGATCAGTGCGATGGGATTTTGTGAAGTATGGTAGAGATCAAATGCCAGTATTTGGTTCGTAATGAGATGATGATCTAATTCAAGAGAAAGGATTTCAATGTAGGGTTAACTCTGCAGTTGGTTAGGAGTTTCTACACACCTCCTCCGTTGTGGTGGTATCGTTAGCATTATTGTAATGACCCGACCGGTCGTTTTGAGATCTAGCACGTCGTTCAGAAGTTTGAGGTCATGAGCAACTTCATTTCAAGTATTATGACTCGTACGCATGGTCAGAATTGAAATTCGGGAAGTTCGGGTGGATTTGGAAAGAGAATTCTCATCTCAGAAACATTAAGTTGGAAGAATCGGCTAAGAGTGGAATTTGCAGTAAACGACCTCGGAATCAAGATCTGAAGGTTCCAGCAGGTCGTATGATGATTTCGGACTTGGGTGTATGTCCGGATCGGGTTTTGGATAACCCGATAGCGGCTCGACGTATATTGTGGAAGTCGACATTTTTGAAGGAATTTCCTAAGTTTGGCTTGAAGAGCATTTCAGTGATATTGATGTCCGTTTGGGATTCCGAGGTTGGGAATAGCTTCGTATGGTGATTCTGGAGTTGGGAGCACGATCGGAAGTGAATTCGGATGTCCGGTGGTCATTTTGAAGTCATTTCGCTAAAGATAGAAATTTGAAGGTTTTTGAAGAATCCGACCGGAGGTGGAAATTTTGATATCGGGGTCGGAATGCGATTCTGAAAGTTTGAGCAGGTCTGTAATGTCGAATATGACCTTCTTGCAAAATTTGGTGTCATTCCGAGTAGTATAGGTCGGTTCGGCGCATTGTTAACGAATTCAAGAACTTAAAGTTCTTAAGTTTGATTCTAGGGGTTTTGAGGTGTGATTCTGAGTTTTAGCATTGTTTTGGGTGTTCTGAAGGCTCGAGCAAGTTCGTGGGATGATTTGGGACTTGTTGGAACGTTCGGTTTGAAGTTCCGAGGGCTTTGGTGAGTTCCGGGTAGGTCCCAAGATGTCTTTAGGCTAAAATATAGTTGTTGCATGTCAGAGGGGTCAAATCTCTGAACCCACCACCGCGGTTCGCGGTCCTTTTTGTGCTGGCCGCGGTGGGAGGGGGAAGGGGGGCTACGCGGCCGCGGTCGTATTTTCGGTCCGCGGTGGAGGAGCTGGGCCACTGGTCCGCCTTCGGAGGCTTATATATTTTGATCTACAAGGAAATGTGAGATTATTTAAAAACGAAAGTTGTAGACCTTCGTGTCTAGTTTCTAGAAAAGTAAGGAAATCGTAATTTGGACATCTGTAGAGAAAGTTATGGCCAAAATACTAAAGCATGTCACTGCAATCATTTTTCTTGATTTTCTTCAGTTTTTCTTGATCTTTGCTAGCGTGGCCACGGTCCCTTTTTCGCTGACCGCGGTGGGGGGCTTTAGAGGAGTATAAATAAGTGGTATTTTCAGTTATTTTTCATTTTTCAAGACCCCAAAGACATAAGAGGCGATTTTCCAAACACCCTTTCTTCTCCAAAACATTGGTAAGTGATTTCTAACTCATTTTCTTCACTCCTTAACTTCTTTTAACAAGATTTCATCCTAGAATCTAGGGTTTTCATGGTAGAATTGGGAATTTTGGGTAAAACCTAAGAATATTGAAATTTGGGAATTTAGACCTCAAATTGAGGTCGGATTCCAAAACCATTTATATATCCGGGCTCGGGGGTGAATGGGTAATCGGGTTTTGGTCCGAATTTCGGGTTTGGACCGAGCGGGCCCGGGTTCGATTTTTTACTTTTGTGGAAAAACTTTAGAAAACTCACTTACATGCATTAGAATTGATTCATTTAGCATTTATTGATATAATTAAGTAACTTGTGGCTAGTTTCGAGTCCTTGGGTGACGAGTTTGAAGTTTCGGGCGCATTCTTGACCCGGAAAGTAGGTTCGACATGAGGCAAGTCTCCTTTCTAACTTTGTGAGGGGGAATTGTCCCCATAGGTGAACTAAATGAATATATGCTATTTTTTGCGGGGGCTACGTACGCACGAGGTGACGGGAGTCCGTGCGTAGCTACTGTTATGCCATGTACGGGTAGTCTAGGACCCACATCATGCCTTGCGTTCTTTCTAGAAATAAGGCCGTGATGGGGTCGGACACCATTGTCAGGCAAGCCAACCATTAATTAATTTAAACGAATAAATTCCTGTCTCAATATTTTCAAAATCGTTACCTTTCACTTTAATACATAATAACTAGATGAAATCCATTTAAGCAAAAACAACAGTCCATTTTACTCCTTTAATGAAATACATCCGAAATATATACGTGTCCCAGATCCCGGTGTCGCGAGTACATGAGCAATTTCTAAGAACTTATACAATTATTACAAAGCTTGTTTGAAATACAAGTTGGACAAGGGCATTAGAATAAAATAAATACAATACATAGAGGAAGACTCTGCCGGCTGCGGATCGCCTCAGGATGATGCAGCTCGCCTAAGTCTCCAAACCAGCCTCATCGCTTTGAAAGTACCTGTGCAACAAAATGCACAGCAAGTGTAGCATGAGTACGGAAACAACATGTACTCGGTAAGTATCCTGCCTAACCTCAGAGAGGTAGTGACGAGAGGTCGACTTGACACTCACTAGGGTCCAACAATATAATTTAACAATATATGGCAGCAGCAAAAGGCATACAAGGGTAATAAAATCAGTAAACTTTAAATATGACTGCAATTCAATAAACTCTGGAAGTAAATAAATAATTTCTACTTCTTTTTCCCCAAATATCTGTCAGGTCATTTCCCTAAAATCATTTAACAATTTACGTCCTCAAGACCATTTAACCATTTCAAGTCACAAGTGGTATATCATATGTATATACATGCGCAGGAAATGTCGAGGGTCGTTCTGCCCGAACCAGCAATAAAAGTAAACGGTGCACTGTAGAGGGTCGAACGGCCCGAACCAAAAGTGCACCCTTGCCATAAAATAATCATATTTATGCACTGCCGAGGGTGGAATGGCCCGAACCAAAAGTGCATCCTTGCCATAAAATAATCATATCTATGCACTGCCGAGGGTCGAACGGCCCGAACCAAAAGTGCATATTTGCCATAAAATAATCATATTTATGCACTGTCGAGGGTCGAACGACCCGAACCAAAACTGCATATTTCATATCGTCGTGGCGTACGGACCGCTCCCATGAGAGTGAGAGAAATAACACTCCGCTCGCGGAATGTAAATTGTGAAGCGGTCACATGCACATACAACATTTTCTTAATTTACTTTCAATAAACAATTCCTTTAAATTACTCTTTTTTTTAAGTCTCTACCAAAGGCGATTAGTTCTTTGTTAGCTAATTGTTGATGTTAGGATTCAACTTCAAGAATAGACTTCTTTAATTCAAGAAACTCTTTCTTGAATTCAATCTATCTTTAATTTTCCGCCTTTTTTGTTTCTTTATTTTATTTTAGCTTCCACACGTTTCTTGATTTTCTTTAGTAATTATTGGACCCCTATCGTGTTGTTATCAAGTGGTATCAGAGCATAGGCTAATCAAGATTTCAATCTTGATAATCTTGGGAGGTTGTTGAGCAAAAAAAAAATCAACCAATAAAAAAAAGGAAAGTGAATAGTTGTTTGGTTTTCAAGTCAAGAAAGGAAACAAGAAGAGGGAATCCTAGTTCTTGAATATTAAGGTAACTTCTTTCCTTATTCTTGTGGGTTTTGGGTTTTCTAAATTCTTTCCTTTTTCTTCCTATTCTTTCTAGGTTTGGTCTTCCATTTTCCTTTTCCTTTTCTAGCTTCTTATTCTTATCACTAAATGGTTGTGACTTGTTAGGTTTATTAATTAATTTAAATATTAACGACCAAAAGTTGCTTTGAGTGGAAAAATGCAAGAGAGGTGAGCATATTAGAAGGAAAAATCCAACTTTGAGAGATACATAATTCTTCTAATCTTTGTTCAAGATGTTTCAAACAGGTACTTATAGTGAAAGAAGGAGAGCTATGACTCAACATCTTGAAAAGTTGAACTTACAGTATACCGAATTGAAGAAAGACTATGGTAAAGTTATTTTTCAAACAAGAGCTAAAGTGATGTCTACGATTTGTGCCTGTAACGACCCGGTCTGTTGTTACGTAGAACCAACATTATTATTTCTTTATTTCCCTGTCATGGAGTGGTTATTCTATTATTGATGTGTTAGAGTTGATAGGCTTGAAATCGAAATGGTTAAATGAGAATTCAGTCACTTAGTCCTTAAGAATAACCTTAAAATGATAAAAGTCATCTAAGAGTTGACTTATTGGTAAACGACCTCGGAACACAAATTTTATGGCTCGAATAGCTTCGTTAGGTGATTTGAGACTTAGGAGTGTGTTCAGAATAATTTTGTGATGTCCGATGTAGAATTTGGCTTGAATTGGCGAAAGTTAGTTTTTGGCAATTGTCGGTCGGCAGTGGAAAATAGGCTATCGGGGTTGGAATGAAATTCTGACAGTTGAAACATGTTCGTAATGTTATTTTGGATATGTCTGCAAAATTTCAGGTCAATCGGAGTTGTTTTGGATAGTTTCGGCATCTTTGGTGGATTTTAAAAATTTCAAAGTTCTTAGGCTTGAATCCGATGTAAATTTGGTGTTTTGATGTTAGTTTTGGTGTTTTGAGAGTGCAACTAAGTTTGAATGATCATATGTGATGTGTTGGTATAGTTGGTTGGGGTCCCAAGGAGCTCGGGTGAGTTTTTGATAGGTTTGGGCTGCGTTGTGCTCGTTTTTCTTATGCTTCGACGTCGTTTCTTCAAGCATAAATGATATCATATTGAACAAATGAGCTCCGATTACTTCTTTGAATAAAGTATTAGATCCGTATCGTAACTACGGGCCCGTAGAAAAAAGAATCATCGAATTTGGACATCGTATGAGGATTTTATTGCCATTTTACCAAGATTGCCCAGATTTTTCAGGTTAATGACGAAATTGACCCTGACGGCGTATTAAAAACCTGCACTATTTGCATATCTTAAAACCTACATATCTCCTTCATTATAAGGTAAAATTGAGTGATTTAAAAGCCTAAATTCATTAGAATTTCACAAGGAATCCATTGGGAGCACTAAAACGCGTGAACAGCATATGTATAACGAGCAGTCTGAGTTTTCTTCCAATTTCTGAACGGGAAGAAGCTTTTGAGGCGATTTTTAAGAGAGGAAATCATTGTTCTTCATTGAGGTAAGGATTTTGGACCCTAAAACTCGATTATACGTGATTAAGGATCAAAATAACAGTGTTAAATTCATGGAAAATCAGTAGAAAAATTGGGTTTAGGGCTTGAGATTATGAGACCTTCAAGGGTCGATTTGACGGGTCAAACGAACTCCGATTTTGGTGTTCTTTATATGTACGGACTTTTGAGATGATGAAGAACAGTTTTGTATAAAAATTTCTGAATTAGGGATGTGGGCCCGGGGGTCGGGTTTTGACCAAATTCGTTTTTAGGCTAAATTTGATATTTTTCTATTGGAATTTATTTCTTAAGCATAATTTGATGATAAAAATATGAACTTGGTAGATTTGGAGCGTTCGGAAGTTAATTTGAAAGGCAAACGCATTGCGGAGTAGTTTCGGGCTAGTTTTGAGGTAAGTAATGTCTTTAAATCTTGTCCTAAGGGTATGAAACCCCGGACTATGCACCCTTTCACAGGTTTTGAAAGAAAAAGGTGGAAACTTTGGAACCTGTTTCCTATTTAGGC
>ML246794.1:0-11352 GCA_005239495.1 Nicotiana undulata
ATTTTGCCTCGTTTGTACCCATGTTCCAGCAAGAATTTTGACAATCTCTCGTACCAAGCTCTACTTTCTTGCTTGATACCATAGAGAGCCTTGTCAAGATTATATACATGATCAGGTGATTCTTTGCTTTCAAAACCAGGAGGCTGTTTTACAAATACCTCTTCCTTCAAATAGCCATTGAGAAATGCACTCCTGACATCCATCTAATGCAAAGTGAATTCCATGTGTGCAGCAAATGCTATAAGAAGTCTGATTGCCTCCAATCTAGCCACAGGAGCAAAGGTCTCATCATAATCAATTCCCTCTTCTTGGTTNCTCAAATTGATTCAGCTCCTCTTGCATAGCAGTTACCCAGTCAACATCTTTCAAGGCTTCAGCGATGTACTTTGGTTCAATCATGGACAGAAATGCATCAAACGCACACAAATTTTTCAAGGAGGATCTAGTTTTGATTCCAGATCTCATGTCTGTTATGATGTTCTCAAGAGGGTGAGATCTGATATCTATGTGGTTTTAGAACCAGTTGTTCACTTCTGGATTGTTCCATGTTGTCTTGTTGCTTTGGAACAAGATCAGGGCCAGTATTTTCATGAGGAATTCCCCTTGTCGAGTTGCGTAGGGTTGTTGGACCTGGTCCATCACCTGTTCCATCTTCCATAGGCGCTTCAATGTAGTCATTGCTCCTTACCAGTCCAAGCTCCTCATCTTCTGGTTCCTATCTCTCAGATAAAGTGTTAGTTTCATCAAAGACAACATGTACACTTTCTTCTACACACATAGTTCTTTTATTGTATATTTTATATGCTTTGCTTTGTGTAGAATATCCCAAGAACACTCCCTTATCACTTCTGGGATCAAATTTTCCTAAAGAATATTTGCCATTATTATGCACATAACACTTGAATCCAAAGCCCTAAGATGGGATATGTTGGGCTTTCTCCCTTTAAGTAATTCATAGGGAGTTTTCTCTACCAGAGGTCTGGTCAGGCATCTATTGATAATAAAATATGCAGTGTTAATTGCTTCTGCCCAGAAGCTGTGAGGTAGTTTGCTTGATAGAAGCATGGTTCTTGCCATGTCTTCAAGAGTTCTGNNGAACAAGGTCCAAGTGAACCTTGAGAAATCATCTACTAGTACCATAACATATCTCTTTCCACCTCTGCTTAGAGTTCTCATAGGACCACACAGATCCATATGAACCAGTTCCAACGACCTGGTGGTACTGACCATTTTCTTACTTTTGAAAGAAGACCTTACCTGCTTCCCCCTTGCACATGCCTCACAAACCTTGTCTTCTTTGAACTTAATGTTAGGAAGTTGTCACGCCCCAAAACCGCAGGACACGACCGACGCTCAACCGGAGGACCCCAGTCAGGTGGACCTGGAATTGCCTTTCCTATCCCACGCATTACCCCGTGATTTCAATATACATTATTTATGTGAAATAGCCATTTAGACTTAAGCATAAAATTGCAACTTGAATACATTTCTACTTTTTATCATTACCAACATATGATACCAAATACTTACAAAATGCATACAACATTTACCAACGTGGATCACGATTCCGAACCGTACCATTACTTACCCAAAATACATATGTACACTACCCACATTGTGTCTACGGAGCCTCTACGAATACTAGGAACTTAACTAATACTTTCCGGTGACAAGGCCCCGGCTATACCTTAGAATACACAATAAACTCAAAGAAGGTGTCATGAACCACACATGGCCCCGAGAGGAAGTGGGGCTCACCAATGCAGCTGACGGAATGGAGAGGAGGCACTACTATCGGTAGGCTGAATTACCTGCTATGGAACCACCTACAATCATCATAAGAATGTAGCGCCCCCGGCAAAAGGGATGTTAGTACATTTGAATTGTACTGGTATGCATGGACAAACTTTATCCAGAGTATAATCAACAATACACATATAAGAGACGGTTAATAGAACCAACAAGCATTGCACAGAAATTAGAAACAACCAACATCAACAGTTCACAATACTAGTATGTATGAACAAACTTCATCCCAAGTACAATCAAGCAATACACAGATAAGAGACAGTTAATAGAATCCAACAAGCATTTCATAGAAATCAAAATAACCAAAATCAAGAGTTTCACAAATTCCCCTTTTCTTTTTCAACACCTCCATATTCAAGAGTCTCGTAGATTTTCATTTCAATAGTGATAATGATCACATTCCATCCTTATTACCTCGGCCACCCTTATCACCTTCTCTCACCCTTATTACCTCGTCCACCCTTATTACTCCCCGTTGCGGCGTGCAACCCGATCCCACCGGATAATTAACAATCACCACCAATTTAAATCACAAGGATCTTCATCATGAAGAACATAAGTTCATATCAACCAACGAGTTAATCACAAAGATTCTCATCATCAAGGGTATTTATTCATAACATCCAAATAACCATAAGAAATCACGGCCCCATAAATCTTTATCCAACAGTGAATCATATACAGTATGCCATCAACATAAAGCTCCATTAGTTATCCACGTTTCCTTTCCATTATTTACTACACAACATTTAGTACTTAGGTACATTCAACAATTGGTTTCGCTATCATTTCTTTAGTTTGGTAGTACATCCTTTCATACCGAGGTGTTCAATAGTTAACGAGCTTTGCACGTGATAGAGTAAGCACAAGGAATCACCATTTTCACAACTTCACATAGCACGGTGGTATGGCAATCATCTAAGACAATCAGAGAATAGAATCTTACGTCTCAACACATTAAAACGATCAATTCCCATAATCTCAAACAAAGTACACATACCATATGCTCGAACACCAACGAGAAGATTCTACAAGGGTTAAAATTAGCCATACATACCTCAAAGAGCTTTTCCTTAAGTTTATACCATACACCAACACCTCTAGCCATATCAATCTATATGGATATATCGAAAATCGATTAATAATTAGGAAGATTACCCATGGTATAACTCTCTTAGGAGTTTCAACAAACACCTAACATGTGAAGTAAACTACAAGGTTTAGAAATGGAAATCTCTTCTTCCTTCACCCAAATTTTAACATGAACTACCCAAATTAGTTCTTTAATAACACATACCACAACTTAGTCCCACATGCATGGCCTATTTCTAACCCTCACAATCTATTTGAATTCTTAACTTCTTGTATGAAAATTTTAGAAGTAGAACTTACCCGGATGGAAGACAATCTATGGTTATCTTCCTTGATTCTTGAAGACTTGAGCAAGATCTAGATGATTATGAAGTTAGGACCCTTCTTTCTCTCTCTATATGCTCTCACCGCTCTCTAAAATCAGTAGAAAATGACCCCAAATGAAGCCCCTAAACCTATTTATGAAAATGGGGTCGGGTTATAAAAATAGGAAAAATAAACCTCCGTAACAGGGTCTGCGATCGCATAATGGATAGCATAACACACATGCGGGATGCACAGTGAATCGTAGAATCGCTGCCCAAAACTGGGCTACACTGGCCCAGTCTGCGACCAGATTTGCGATCGCAGATCAAAAATGCGGATCGCATTTTGATTCTGCGGTCGCAGATTCGACACAGGATCGCGTTTTTCCAGCCTTCGGTAAGTGGACCATAACTTTGCGTAGGAATGTCCAAATGACGAACGGTTTGAAGCGTTGGAAACTAGACTCGAAGAAATTTCATTTGATAGGTTATTCATAAAATAATATCCTATACATAATTAGTTATGATCCTTCAAAGTGAGTACTAGTGCAAACTCATTTGGAATTTTAGCCTATTATGGAATTCTCCCATTTGGCCTAGCCTTAGGCTTCCCCTTGGACCTCACCTCACTTATTATATGACTCATACAATTATTAAACACATCCAATTCATTTACATCATATTTAAAGTACATAAAATATTATAATTAGTCTACCAGGCACCTCGAAATCCTTATCGCTTGGCAAAAAATTTTCGGGGTCTTACATTCTCCCCGATTAGGATCATTCGTCCTCTAATCAGAGGTAGAGCTTGACCCAAATACCTAACATAACATACCCCTTTTTTTTATCCTACCTCAAGTCCTTAAATTTTGACTAACTTCCAAATTTTTCAAAAATTTCGGCAGCATCTCCTTTGTAACTAGGCCTATCCACCTGTCAAAGAATCACCCAAAACCATCCTAAAAACTCATCAATAACTTGACAAAGCATCACAATGTATATACCCATAACACTAATTCTCAGCATCATAGAACTACATCATCATAATGACACCTGAACATGGGCTGCACATTTTTAGATCATAACACCTATATGGTACCTCTCAAGTCAAAACTAATTGATATACAATCAAGCAAAAATATTTTCCTTCCACGACACTTTCGGCCTTCAGGGTGGCCTCCTCGACTTACAAACTTTGCCATAACACATTCACGAAAATAATATCAACTCCCAAACATACATAACAAGGATGACAAATAGACACCTCTCATGAGTTAACTATCCATTAACTTTACCTTTAATAATTTCCACCGGACATTACAATTCATGGTAACAACAACAGCCCACAATTCCATCACATGACGTCATACCATCAAGAATATCATTTCATAGTAATCAAACAATCAGGTGTTCATAATAGTCCCTACCAGCCATTAATGAAATCACAAAGGTGTTCATCAACAAGAATATAATTTCATTTCAATCAACAATCCATATGAAGTCAAGCCACGATGATTCTTGCCAATTATGCATCATATAGGATGTTACCATGATCACATAGTTCAATCAAATTGATTCACAACCTTCTTTTATCACTACCTTCTTAAACACAAACATATGAAAACACAAAGTACATGAGGAACAGTTACGGAAAACATCATACACCTAGTGCAACCTAATGGGGAAAAAATGCACTTGTGTACCCTTGATTATCAATTCACATAACATTTTCATAATTAATTCTAAATATCCATACGAACGCCCAATTGAACCTGTGGCGACCTTCAATGATTACTCTAAGGTGTGCTATCATGAATTGACCATAACATTACCGATCGAATATACGTGATCACAGGGTGATGTTTCTTCCTTCAACACGTTTGAACCTTCAATACCCAATAGACCTAATACAATGAGGATCAACGAAGTTCAATATAGGGCTAGAATTATTCAGGAATCCATTAGAATACTAAGCCGAGCATTTCCTAGTGTTATATGCTTAGAGCCACAAGGATTTCTACTAACGATGCTGACATTGTTTACTCCTGGTGACGACATCAATTATCAGATAAATGAAGCATAGTGGTAACTAGTATTCTTAGATGAGGTGGATGCTATGAATGTGACTTTCACATTTAAAAGAAGTGGTTCTTTCCTGACATGAGCTGCATGCGGGGCATGTTCGGGATGACAAATACACCAATCATCAGATATCCTTTGGAAGCGACATGGTATGCATGTGGTAACAACAATTTATCCATTCCAGTTATGCCTTTCCCTACCACAATAAGCTCTACCGTGAAGTGTTCAAATATGATGCACCAATTATCTTCCCGAGTGTAAGGTATGTAGTTCAACTCAAATAGTAGGACTCTCGCAACATGGATGCGATCGAGGCCAGAAAAGAAATTCATGGAATTTGACTTTACTTCGAACAATAAGCAGCACAAGGATTCTACGCCACAAGAGCATGATGATGGGTAAGAAGTCATCCACTTATGAGATTATAATAATTCAAACAATTTGACCCCTCTCGACAAGGAGTACGAGCAATATCTTTTTATTATAACAAAAGAAACATGTCCCAATCCTTGATGCCATGAGACTTCCTCTTTGATGCCATAAAGCATAAGATTAGATTCACAAGGAGAGTTACCAGATGAAACATATAATAAGGCAGCACGACTAAGGGCACCGTTTTGAATCAACAAGCTTAAACAGAGTTGAGTACATTAGAAGTCTATAGTAAATAGGGAAATTACCCACTCTCAGAGGAGTTCGTCAGAATATTGAAAAGCCCAGTAATATCAGAGGACCGAAAACTAGTTAGCTAGAAAATAAAGGTATTGTTACATCTATCCCGTTTTCTGAATTCAGCGGGATTGGTAAAGAATTTGGGTGGATCACCATTGATAAAAGAAATTGTATGTCTGGATACCAAGGACACAATTATGCTCTTCCCTCAGCCCTTGAAATTGGAACTGAGAAACGGGTCAACAACTAGGGGAAGAGTAGTTCAATAGCTTCACGACTAGTGGAGCCACTACAAACATCAAAATCAGTTGGATTCATAGCAACATAGAGAAATTAACATATACACTCAATTAAGTATTATGCAAACCAGAGGAGTAGCGAAATGCCCGTCTTCCTTGCAACCAGAAGAAGGACAACCTTCAAGAATAACACGAGCAACAAGAATAAGTAGCATGATCCAGCTACATGGAGGCTCGACGGACCCTAGCTTCGATGGATATTTAATAACGTTTGAAATTTATTGAGTAGACCATATTCAAAAAATAACCTGTCGAAGAAGAGGGAGACTCTCGCCAAGCAAATAAGAATCTTGCCGATTCCGACCACTAGGCCAAAATGAAAGACTCAACAAAGATAGAACGAGGGCATTACCATACTAGAGATGATGATGAAACAAAAAGAGATCTTCACCTATATCAACATTCAGATTGAAGCGGAAACCCGAGGAAAAAGGGTCAAGAAAAGATATCTGCGAAAATACGATAATGGTTCATCCCTTCATTTGATGAGAAATTCTTCGGGTATAGTCCCTTGTTAGAGTTTATAGAGGCGTGTTGTAAATGGAAATTCTATAGATACAACCCAATTCAAGGACATGATTATAGATCTCGATGTCATAATAGATTGTATATAAGAAAATTTGCGGTGGGGTGGATTCACAAACTATTGGATCTCATTCAAAGAGTAGGTGCATGCAATGGTTTGTGACTCAACATTTATTAAGACCATGCCTATGAAGGTTCTTTAATATTGATGTACATCAACAAGAGCACGTTGGTACCATACCGATATACTATAGGATTTGGTGGTGCAGGGACATCAATAGAGACAAGGGCACTCCCCTCTTAGCGATACGTTCTACCAATCCCTCCACAACTCAATACATTCTCCTAACAAGCCCTTGGGAAGTCCCTTCGGACTCAATGGTGGGATCATTCCCTCCTTATGGCTACAAACTCGCAGATTATGGTATCATGATTACTTGTTTTGAGAGTAAGGCTTGGAGAGAAAACTAACTCCCTAACTTGAGCTCTATCGCACGATTGGAGTATCAAAGAAGGGTGAAATTCCTAAATGTCCATGTAGCCCTCTAATTATAGATGTGGTCGACAACACACCGATAAGAAGGTCTCTACTAGACACGGCTCCGAGACATCCTAGGACTCTTTTAAAACCTTAGGCTCTGATACCAAGTTTGTCACGCCCCAAAACCGAGGGACACGACCGACGCTCAACCGGAGGACCCCAGTCAAGCAGACCTGGAATTGCATTTCCTATCCCACGCGTTACCTCATGATTTCAATATACATTATTCATGTGAACTAGCCATTTAGACTTAAGCATAAACTTACAACTTGAATTCATTTCTACTTTTTATCATTACCAACATACGATACCAAATACTTAAAAAATGCATACAACATTTACCAACGTGGATCACGATTCCGAACCGTACCATTACTTACCCAAAATACATATGTACACTACCCACATTGTGTCTACGGAGCCTCTACGAATACTAGGAACTTAAGCAATACTTGCTGGTGAAAAGGCCCCGGCTATACCTTACAATACACAATAAACTCAAAGAAGGTGGCATGAACCACACATGGCCCCGAGAGGAAGTGGGGCTCACCAATGCAGCTGACGGAATGGAGAGGAGNACGTCAGTACATTTGAATTGTACTGGTATGCATGGACTATCCCAAGTACAATCAACAATGCACATATAAGAGACGGTTAATAGAACCAACAAGCATTGCACAAAAAATAGAAACAACCAACATCAAGAGTTCACAACACTAGTATGTATGAACAAACTTCATCCCAAGTACAATCAAGCAATACACAGATAAGAGACAGTTAATAGAATCCAACAAGCATTTCATAGAAATCAAAATAACCAAAATCAAGAGTTTCACAAATTCCCCTTTTCTTTTTCAACACCTCCATATTCAAGAGTCTCATAGATTTTCATTTCAATAGTGATAATGATCACATTCCATACTTATTACCTCGGCCACCCTTTTCACCTTCTCTCACCCTTATTACCTCGTCCACCCTTATTACTCCATATTGCGGCGTGCAACCCGATCCCACCGGATAATTAACAATCACCACCAATTTAAATCACAAGGATCTTCATCATCAAGAACATAAGTTCATATCAACCAACGAGTTAATCACAAAGATTCTCATCATCAAGGGTATTCATTCATAACATCCAAATAACCATAAGAAATCACGGCCACAAAAATCTTTATCCAACACTGAATCATATACAGTATGCCATCAACATAAAGCTCCATTAGTTATCCACGTTTCCTTTCCATTATTTACTACATAGCATTTAGCACTTAGGTACATTCAATAATTGGTTTCGTTATCATTTCTTTAGTTTGGTAGTACATCCTTTCATACCGAGGTGTTCAACAGTTAACGAGCTTTGCACGTGATAGAGTAAGCACAAGGAATCACCATTTTCACAACTTCACATAGCACGGTGGTATGGAAATCAGCTAAGACAATCAGAGAATAGAATCTTACGTCTCAACACATTAAAACGATCAATTCCCATAATCTCAAACAAAGTACACATACCATATGTTCGAACACCAACGAGAAGATTCTACAAGGGTTAAAATTAGCCATACATACCTCAAAGAGCTTCTCCTTAAGTTTATACCATACACCAACACCTCTAGCCATATCAATCTATAAGGATATATCGAAAATCGATTAATAATTAGGAAGATTATCCATGGTATAACTCTCTTAGGAGTTTCATCAAACACCTAACATGTGAAGTAGACTACAAGGTTTAGAAATGGAAATCTCTTCTTCCTTCACACAAATTTTAACATGAACTACCCAAATTAGTTCTTTAATAACACATACCACAACTTAGTCCCACATGCAGGGCCTATTTCTAACCCTCACAACCTATTTGAATTCTTAACTTCTTGTATGAAAATTTTAGAAGTGGAACTTACCCGGATGGAAGACAATCTATGGTTATCTTCCTTGATTCTTGAAGACTTGAGCAAGATCTAGATGATTATGAAGTTAGGCACCTTCTTTCTCTCTCTATATGCTCTCACCTCTCTCTAAAATCAGTAGAAAATGACCCCAAATGAAGCCCCTAAACCTATTTATGAAAATGGGGTCGGGTTATAAAAATAGGAAAAATAAACCTCCGTAACAGGGTCTGCGATCGCATAATGGATCGCATAACACACATGCGGGAGCAGAGTGAACCGCAGAATTGCTGCCCAAAACTGGGCTACACTGGCCCAGTCTGCGACAGATTTGCGATCGCAGATAAAAAATGCGGATCGCATTTTGATTCTGCGGTCGCAGATTCGACACAGGATCGCGTTTTTCCAGCCTTCGGTAATTGGACCATAACTTTGCGTAGGAATGTACAAATGATGAACGGTTTGAAGAGTTGGAAACTAGACTCGAAGAACTTTCATTTGATAGATTATTCATCACATAATATCTTATACATAATTAGGTATGATCTTTCAAAGTGAGTACTAGTGAAAACTCATTTGGAATTTTAGCCTATTATGGAATTCTCCCATTTGGCCTAGCCTTAGGCTTCCCCTTTGACCTCACCTCACTTATTATATGACTCATACACTTATTAAACACATCCAATTCATTTACATCATATTTAAAGCACATAAAATATTATAATTAGTCTACCAGGCACCTCGAAATCCTATATCGCTTGGCAAAAATTTTCCGGGGTCTTACAGAAGCCCTACCACTAAGTCCTTAGAGACTATCTTGTTATGTTGAGTTAGACTTTCATGACCAAGTCTTTTGTGCCACAGGAGGGGACCACTGTCCAACACACTACGGCAAGTGAGTTCATTGTCAGACAGTGTGGACAAGTCAATGACATAGATATTGTTCATTCTTTTTCTCTGCAAAACAATCTTGTCAGTAAGCAGGTTGATCACAAAACATTTTGTGGAAGTAAATGCGACAAGGTTACCTCTGTCACACAGTTGTGACACACTGATAAGGCTATATTTCAAGCCATCTATCAGACACACATGTTCAATTGAACGTGTGTCATCTTTACCTACCTTGTCGACCCCTATTATTTCACCTTTCTTTCTGTTTCCAAAGGAGACATTTCCTCCTTTGAGGATTTCAAGTGAAAGGAACCGTTCCTTTTTCCCTGTCATATGCTTAGAGCAGTCACTATCCAAAAACCAAAGTTAGCTGCCTCCCTTCACTTGTACCTTCAAAAGAAAATCAGGGGTTAGTTTTAAGAACCCAAACTAGTCTGGGTCCTTTTCCATGAGAGAATGGATGAATCAGATTTTTTCTGGCCCAATTTGGTAGCCATTTTTTCTTTTTAATGAATCTCTCATTTTTCTGACTGGCCTTTTCTTTTGCAGAACACTCATACTTAGAGTGGCCAGTCTTCCCACAATGGGTGCAAATTTTATTTTCAAGGAGAGTGAGATACTTGCTTTTGGGATCCCATTTAGGAAATTGACTCCCAAAACCAAGCCCTCTCCGGTTACTACTATGATTCTCTTGGAGCCATATTAAAGCATCATAAGACCTATTCCACTTACGTGTTATCAAATTCATGTTTGACTTTGCCAAGTTCCTCTTTAAGAAACTTTATCTGCTCATCTTTGGCATACATTTTATCTTTCAATTTACCTAAGTCTTCTTCTAAATTCGCATGAGAGTGATCAACTACCCTTTTACTAGATCCTAGTCTTCACTTTAAATTTTCAGATTTTAGTTCTAGAATATCAGTTTCGAGTGGTTGAACCTGGTTCATCAAGACAATGTTTTTCTTTTCAAATTCACTGACCCTTATTTCCAAGTCCATGCATTTTTCTCTCAGCATTGCACACTCTTTAGATAGTTGATCTTTCTCTTTAGTTGTCTCCTCAGAATAATCAATGAAGTCAAGTAGCAACTCAGAGAGTTTCTCCTTAGATAGAAACTTTATTTTTGTTTTAAGATGTGCGATACTTACCTGTGGTTCTTCATAAGTATCCTCATAAGATTCTCCAATTGCCATGAGAGCTTGATCTTCTGTCTCACCATCTTCTAATTCTTCATCTGAACTT
>ML246794.1:11772-149932 GCA_005239495.1 Nicotiana undulata
AATGGCAGTTATCTTGCTTTCCCAGGAGATAGGCAGAACCCTTGTCAAGATCTTCTCAACCTTGTCTTCTTCAATAATGACTCTTCCAAGAGACTTGAGTTCATTTGTCAAGGTTGTGAACCTTGTGTACATCTCCTGAATTGTTTCACCTTCCTTCGTAGTGAAGTTTTCATACTGAGAGTATATCAATGTAACTCTAGACCTCTTCACTTGAGCTGTTCCTTCATGTGCCACTTCTAGAGTATCCCAGATTTCCTTGGCAGTGGTGCAGCTTTGGATTCTGTTGTATTCATCTGGGCCTAGTCCACACACTAGCCACTTCTTGGCCTTGGCATTCTTCTCCCATTTCTTCAGATCCTCAGCTGTGCAGTCAACCCTAGTTTTAGGCACATCTACCTCTTCAGCAGTTTTCTTCATTGTTGCAAGTGGTCCATCAGTGACTATGTCTCAGAGTTCATAGTCCTCTCCAATAAGGTGATCCTTCATTCTATTCTTCCACCAAGAATAGTACTGGCCGTTGAAGAGTGGTGACCTTGCAGTTGATTGTCCTTCCCAGTTCCCTGGTGGTGCACTCATCTTGATCTTTTCCTAGGTGTTAGCCTCTTCAAGGATAACCTGCTCTGATACCAATTGTTGTTTTAGACTTCAATACTACACAATATTATAAGTTAATTGTGCAGTACCCAATTTTCGAGTGCTGTCTAATAAGAAGAACCTGGTTCTTCTTAGTCTACTACTTACTACCGTTTGCGGAATAATTAAGCAGTAATAGTAAAGACACAAGGAGTTTTACGTGGAAAACACCTGGCTCAAAAGGTGAAAAAACCACGACCTACTCCTTAGTAGGATTTGCTCAAACTCTTCACTAAACACTGAGCCAAAACGGACTTACNACCTAGGATTAACTCTAATCCTCTTTGTATCAACTAGCCTCTAGGTAATTTCTACAGATTTCAAGCTAACTCTAACTTGATCAACTTTTACCTATTACAATTGCTTCTATGAAAGCTGATAAGATACAATATTTAAACTCCTACTACAATCAACTAGACTAGATATATAAACAATGAAACTGTTCCTTCTAGTTGAACTGTAGCCTTTGTATCACACAACAATTCTGCTTGCAAAACCTCTTGAAATTTTGCTTCAGAACTTGATTCACTTTAGCACTTGTGCGTCACCTTTTTCAGCAGTAATACATTGAATTTTTATAGAGTCCGTTTGTTGAGTCCATGATACAATTCTGATCCAACTCTTCCTTGGTAGACGAGTTTGATTGTGACTCAACTTCCTTCCTTTATTTCTGTCCTAACTGAAAGCAACTTCTATCTTCTCTTATCAATTTGCAACATTTTTGTATTAGGATACATTCTTTAGTTCTTTGATACTTAGGAATCACTGATATCTCTTAGACTTGTACGATTTGTGATCCAGCTGCTTCATTAAGAAGTGTATGCTATGATGGACCTGGTTCAACTGGACGCCTTTTGTCAATCTTCAAAACCCATTCAGTGACATGGGCCAACGTTTGGGTTTTGATGTTGTGTTTGATGTTTTCAAGGCTCGACTAAGTTTAATAATCATATTTGATGCATTGGTATGTTTGGTTGGGGTCCCGAGGGGCTCGTGATGGTTTTGGGTGATTAACGGGGAGTTTGGAATGGTTTTTCTATTGCTGATGCTGCTGTTACTGGTGTTTTCACACCTGCAAAAGGGGAGTCGCAGGTGCGGTCCTGCAGGAGCGGACATGGCTCCGTAGGCGCGGAAGTTTGGCTGAGGGAGAAGAGTCCGCAGGTGCGAGGTAATTGCCGCACCTGCGAAGGCCGCAGGTGCAGGAGGTCGATCGCAGGTGCGGAAGTTGAGGTCCTTGGGATTTTCCGCAGGTGCGCACCTGGGATCCGCAGGTGGGGTTCCGCAGGTGCAAGTAAGTGGTCGCAGGTGCGGAACCACTGGGCAGAAAGTATAAAAGCGTGCCTTCGCGAATTTTAGCCATCTTTCTCAATATTTCATCCGGGTTTGAAGCTTTTGAAGGGTTTCTGAAGAGGGGATTCAATAGTTCTTCATTAAGGTAAGTTCTTGGACTCTAAACTCGTTTATATGTGATTAAAGGTCGGATTTTTGGTGGAAAATGAGGGAAACATTAGTGCAAATTGGGTAATTAGGGGTTGGGATTAAGAGGCTTTAAAATGGGGATTTGAGGGGGTCATTTGGACTCTGAGTTCACTGTTCTTGGTATTTATAGACTCGTGGGAGGACGAAGATTCTTGTGGTGTAAATTTTTTCGAGTTCCGAGATGTGGGCCCGGGGGTCGGGTTTGACCAATTTCGGGATTTTTGAGTATTCTTGATAAATTTCGATTGGGATTAGTTCCTTAGCATATCATAATGATTTTCATCTGATTGTTGGTAGATTTGGAGCACTCGGAGGCCGAATTTAGAGGCAAGGGCACTGCAGAGTAGTATATTAGCCGGTTTTGAGGTAAGTAACGCTTCCAACCTTGGAACTGAGGGTTCGAAACCCCAAACTATCTAATATTGGATGTTAATTAAGGTGACGCACTTGCCAAGTGATGGGAATGCGGGCATACACTGAATATTTGTAGCCTGGCTCATCCCATAGTACTGTCTAATGGTTATCTCTGGTTGATATTGGTACTGTGAAGGTTGCATTTACCTTGAACGCAATAGAAATCATGCTAAGTATAAATGTTAACGATTCACGCCGATATGTTCAGACCAGAACGGTCGATTATTGTTGTCTCTGTTTATGATTATTGTTTTCATGTACCCAGTCCTGTTATAGTATATTTTTCACGCCTCAGTCTCGTAAATTGCTAGTTTATTCTACATTATCATTGGTTTGGGCTGATTTTCATATGTTAGAGCATGGTGAGTGAGACTGGAAGGTACTGACTGAGTGAGGCTGGGAGCCTGGTCTTGAGACAATTATGAGGTCGGACTGCACACCGCAACGACCCTGGAATCATGCCTTCGTTGGCTTGATATAGCGCTTGGGCTTATAGGAGCCCCTCCGGAGTCTTTACACCCCCAGTGAGCGCACAGATATTTAGGGATGGATCTTCTCTAGACATGGATCTTCTCCGTGGGGTTTATGTTCCGGAGATGGATCTTCTCCGTGGGGCTGGATTGTCCTTTTCCCTCAGTACTGAGTGACTATGTCACTGTGTTTATATATATTCCGGGATGGACCTTCCCTGGGCTTGATGGCCAATCCTAGTACTGAGTGGACTTCCTTATGAGAGTTTGGGTACTGCGTACATACCATTCCTGATTTTACATGAACTTATGCAAAGTTACAGACATAACTTGGTTCATTTTGCTTACTGTCGGATATATTACTATCATGTTCAAATTATATGTTGTCGTTCATAATTAGTGGAGGTTTAGTCCGTCAATACCTCTTAGCCCATAGGTTGTTTTTGTTACTTATTGAGTTGGTGTACTCACGTTATGCCCTGCACCTTGTGTGCAGATCCAGGTACACCAGGATTCAGCTCGGGTTAGTGAGTAGCAGCTGTTTCATTAGAGTTGACGAGGTAGTAGCTGGCGAACATGATCTCGTCATCCTCTTGCCTTTCTACCTGTCGTACTTACTTTCAGACTATGTTGGTCATTTCTTTTCAGGTTGTATTATGTATTAGCAGCTCATGACTGTGTGACACCGGATCCGGGAGTTGTAAATTTTTGGTTTTGGTTTCATAAGTTTCTTTTAAATACAGATCTTTGTTATGTTTAACTTTAGGCAGTTAAAAAAATGGTATTTTCCTTAATGAACGGTTCAGGATTTGTTACAATAGGTGGCTGGCCTGGTTTCACGACAGGCGCCATCACGACTCCGAAATTGGGTCGTGACAAGTTGGTAGCAGAGCTCTAGGTTGAATAGGTCTCACCAGCCATGAGCATGTTTAGTTAGTCTTGCGGATCGGTACGAAGACGTCTGTACTTATCTTCAAGAGGCTACAGAACCCTTAGGAAACATTCCACATTCTTGAATTCTTGTCGTGCGAATCCATTTGATTCATCAAAAAGCGTAACTCTTTGAATTCCTTTCATGTATTCGAATGCGCATGCGAGCACTTGGTATCGGTTGTGCGTCGGCGGCTGGTGACTTCCATGGGTGAGATATGATTTTTAACATGTTAATAATGGGCTAGTCGGAAGGACTTGAGGCACGATTTTTGTCTATGGCTTGAGTGCTGAGATTTTGGTTGTGTAAGCACATGTGTTGGGGACTTATATGTCCGTTTGTGTCCTTATTGATGGAACCTTGTTACTATATGACTACATGGTGAGTGTGGGTGATAGTTAGATGTGTTCCGGTTGTGTGATTGTGACAATAATGGAGTAGCAGGAGACGTGGCAAGAACCATTGATTATTTGACTTCTGTATTGAGTTAGAATATGGCTTCGAGTTATGAGTATTGAAGGACCTCTCGTATAGTTTAGTTGTGGAGTGAAGTGGGTTTTCCTGTTATGTTCTGAGTTCCTGTGATGTCTTTTGAGCTAACCAATGCCCCAACAGCGTTCATGTAATTGATTGACAGTGCATGTAGCCGTGTTATAACTCCTTGGTTATTGTGTTCATGGATGACATCCTGGCATACTCGCATAGCTAGGGGTAGCATACTCATCATTTGCTTATGGTATTACAAGGATATAGGGAGGAGAAGCCTTGTGCAAAGTTCTCCAAGTGTGAGTTTTGGCTTGGTTCGGTAGCTTTCTTGGGTCACGTGGTGTCTAGTGAGGGTATTCAGGATGATCTGAAGAAGATAGAGGCGGTGCAGAGTTGGCCCAGACCATCCTCAACTACGGAGATTAGGAGTTTCCTTGGTTTGGGGGGTTATTACCGTCTCTTTGTGGAGGGATTCTCTTCTATTGCTTCACCACTGACCAGATTGACCCAGAAGGGTGCTTCATTCAGATGGTCCGATGAGTGCGAGGAGAGCTTTCAGAAGCTCAATTCAGCATTGACTACAGCTCCGGTACTGGTCTTGCCTACTGGTTCGGGTTCTTACACAGTCTATTGTGATACTTCTAGGGTTGGCTTGGGAGCAGTTCTGATGCAGGACGTTATGGTGATCTCCTACACGTCCAGACAGTTGAAGGTGCACGGGATGTATTATCCAGTGCACGACCTTGAGCTAGCAGCCATTGTTCATGCCTTGAAGATTTGGCGTCATTATTTGTATGGGGTACAATGTGAGATTTTTACCAACCATCGCAGTTTGCAGTTTCTGCTGAGGTAGAAGGATTTGAACTTACGTCAGAGGAGATTGTTGGATCTACTTAAGGATTATGACCTCACCATTTTATATCATCTGGGGAAGGCCAATGTAGTGGCCGATGCCTTGAGTCACCGAGCAGGGAGTTTGGGGAGTCTAGCCTATCTTTCAACAGCAGAGCGACCCTTAGCACGTGATGTTCAGGCCTTAGTAGGGCACCTTGTGAGATTGGATTTGTCAGAGCCTCAGCGGGTGTTAGCTAGCGTGGCTTCCCGGTCTTCTCTCTATGATCAGATTAGAGCGCGTCAGTATGATGACCGTCACTTGTTAGTTCTTCAGGACAGGGTCCATCGAGGTGATGCCAGGGATGTGACTATTGATGATGACGGGGTTATGAGGATGCAAGGCCGTATTTGTGTGCCCAATGTAGATGGCCTTCGAGAGATGATATTAGCAGAGGCCCATAGCTCGCGGTATTCCACCCATCGGGGTGCCGCGAAGATGTATCAGGACCTGAGGCTGCGGTATTGGTTGAGGCGGATGAAGAGAGATATTGTGGAGTATGTGGAACAGTGCCTCAACTGCCATCACGTCAAGTATGAGCACCAGAGGCCAGGTGGATTGCTTAAGGAGATAGCTATTCCGAGTGGAAGTGGGAGCGGATCACTATGGACTTTGTAGTTGGGCTTCCACGGACTTCAAAGGGATTTAATGCTATATGGGTCATTGTGGATCGACTGACCAAGTCCGCGCACTTCATTCCTGTCAGTACTACTTATACTTCGGAGAGGTTAGCTGGTATTTACATCAGGGAGATTGTCCGATTGCATGAAGTCCCAATTTCTATCATTTCTGACAGAGGTGCCCAGTTCACATCACAGTTTTGGAGGGCTATGCAGAGAGGTATGGGTAGGCAGGTAGAGTTGAGCACAACGTTTCATCCTCAGACTGACAGGCAGTCAGTGCGGACTATTCAGATCTTGGAGGACATGTTGCGTGCCTATGTGATTGACTTTGGTGGTCTGTGGGATCAGTTTCTGCCACTAGCGGAGTTTGCATATAATAACAACTACCAGTCTAGTATCCAGATGGCGCCGTATGAGGATTTATATGGTAGGAGGTGTAGATCTCCGGTTGGTTGGTTCGAGCCCGGTGAGGCTAGGCTATTAGGCCCAAACTTGGTTCAGGATGCATTGGAAAGAGTGAAGTTGATTCAGGAGCGACTTCGCACGGCTCAGTCTAGGTAGAAGAGCTATGCAGACCGGAAGGTTCAGGACGTGTCTTTCATGGAAGGTGATAATGTACTGCTGAAGGTGTCACCCATGAAGGGTGTCTTGAGGTTTGGGAAGAGAGGAAAGCTTAGTCCCCGGTTCATTGGTCCTTTTGAGGTACTTCAGAAGGTTGGAGAGGTGGCTTATAGACTTGCCTTGCCACCCAGCTTGTCTAGTGTTCATCAGGTATTCCATGTGTCGATGCTCCGGAAGTATGTTGGTGACCCGTCTCATGTTTTGGACTTCAGCACAGTGCAACTCAAGGATGATATGTCTTATGAGGTGGAGCCAATGGCTATTTTGGCTCGCGAGGTCAGAAAGTTGAGGTAAAAGGAAATAGCTTCAGTGAAGGTACAGTGGAGAGGTCAGCCAGTGGAGGAGGCCACTTGGGAGACCGAGCAGGAGATGCAGAGCAGATTTCCTCACTTTTTTGAGACTCCAGGTATGTTTCTAGACCCGTTCGAGGACGAACGTTTGTTTAAGAGGGGGAGAATGTAACGACCCGGTCGGTCGTTACGTAGAACATGCATTATTTTGATTGTTTCTGCCTTGTCATAGCTTGGTTAGACTGTTCATGATGCGTTATAGAAGGAATTGAGACACTTAGTCTTTAAAAGTAGCCTTAGAGTTGGAAAAGTCAATCAGGAGTTGACTTATTGGTAAATGACCTCGGAATGCAGATTTTATGGCTCAGATAATTTTGTTAGGTGATTCGGGACTTAGGAGTGTGTTCAAAATATTTTTGTGATGTCCGGTGTAGAATTAGGCTTGAATTGGCGAAGGTTAGTTTTTGGCGATTTCCGGCCGGCAGTGGAAAATAGGCTATCGGGGTCGGAATAGAATTCCGACAGTTGGAACAGGTTCGTCATGTCATTTAGGACAGGTCTGCAAAATTTCAAGTCAATCGAAGTTGTTTTGGGTAGTTTCGGCATCGTTGGTGGAATTTAGAAAATTCAAAGTTCATAGGCTTGAATTCGATGTGTTTTTGGGGTTTTGATGTTGTGTTTGATGTTTCGAAGGCTCGACTAAGTTTTAATAATCATATTTGATGCATTGGTACGTTTGGTTGGGGTCCCGAGGGGCTCGGGATGGTTTTGGGTGATTAACAGGGAGTTTGGAATGGTTTTTCTATTGATGATGCTGCTGTTACTGGTGTTTTCGCACCTGCGGAAGGGGAGTCGCAGGTGCGGTCCCGGAGAAGCGGACATGGCTCCGCAGGCGCAGAAGTTTGGCTGAGTGAGAAGAGTCCGCAGGTGCGAGGTAATTTACGCACCTGCGAGGCCGTAGGTGCGGGAGGTCGATCGCAGGTGCAGAAGTTGAGGTCCTTGGGATTTTCCGCAGGTGCGCACCTGGGATCCGCAGGTGCGAGTAAGTGGTCGCAAGTGCGGAACCACTGGGCAGAAGGTATAAAAGCGTGCCTTCGCAAATTTTAGCCATATTTCTCAATATTTTATCCGGGTTTGAAGCTTTTGAAGGGTTTCTGAAGAGGGGATTCGATAGTTCTTCATTAAGGTAAGGTTCTTGGACTCTCAACTCGTTTATATGTGATTAAAGGTCGTATTTATGGTGGAAAATTTGGGAGAATTAGTACAAATTGAGTAATTAGGGCTTGGGATTAAGAGGCTTTAAAATGGGGATTTGAGGGGTCATTTGGACTCCGAATTCAGTGTTGTTGGTATTTATAGACTCGTGGGAGGACGAAGATTCTTGTGGTGTAAATTTTTTCGAGTTTCGAGATGTGGGATCGAGGGCCGGGTTTGACCAATTTTGGAATTTTTGAGTATTCTTGATAAATTTCGATTGGGATTAGTTCCTTAGCATTTCATAATGATATTCATCTGAATGTTGGTAGATTTGAAGCACTCGGAGGCCTAATTTAGAGGCAAGGGCACTACGGAGTAGTATATTAGCTGGTTTTGAGGTAAGTAACGCTTCCAAACTTGGAATTGAGGGTTCGAAACCCCAAACTATCTGATATTGGATGTTAATTAAGGTGACGCACTTTCCAAGTGACGGGCATACAGGCGTACACTTAATATTTGTAGCCTGGCTCATCCCATGGCAATGTCTAATGGTTATCTCAGGTTGATATTGGTACTGTGAAGGTTGCATTTACCTTGAACGCAATAGAAATCATGCTAAGTATAAATGTTAACGCTTCACGCCGATATGTTCAGACCGGAACGGTCGATTATTGTTGTCTCTGTTTATGATTATTGTTTTCATGTACCCAGTCCTGTTATAGTATATTTTTCACGCCTCAGTCTCGTAAATTGCTAGTTTATTGTACATTATCATTGGTTTGGGCTGATTTTCATATGTTAGAGCATGGTGAGTGAGACTGGAAGGTACTGACTGAGTGAGGCTGGGAGCCTGGTCTTGAGACAATTATGAGGTCGGACTGCACACCACAACGACCCTGGAATCATGCCTTCGTTGGCTTGATATAGCGCTTGGGCTTATAGGAGCCCCTCCGGTGTCTTTACACCCCCAATGAGCACACATATATTTAGGGATGGATCTTCCCTATACATGGATCTTATCCTAGTGATATGTTCGAGAGATGGATCTTCTCCGTGGGGTTTATGTTCCGGAGATGGATCTTCTCCGTGGGGCTGGATTGGCCTTTTCCCTCAGTACTGAGTGACTATGTCACTGTGTTGATATATATTCCGGGATGGACCTTCCCTGGGCTTGATGGCCAATTCTAGTACTGAGTGGACTTCCTTATGAGAGTTTGGGTACTGCGTACATACCATTCCTGATTTTACATGAACTTATGCAAAGTTACAGACATAACTTGGTTCATTTTGCTTACTGTCGGATATATTACTGTCATGTTCAAATTATATGTTGTCGTTCATAATTAGTGGAGGTTTAGTCTGTCACTACCTCTCAGCCCATAGGTTGTTTTTGTTACTTCTTGAGTTGGTGTACTCACGTTATACCCTGCACCTTGTGTACAGATCCAGGTACACCAGGATTCAGCTCGGGTCAGTGAGTAGCAGCAGTTTCATCAGAGTTGACGAGGTAGCAGCTGTCGACCATGATCTCGTCATCCTCTTCCCTTTCTACCTGTCATACTTACTTTCAGACTATGTTGGTCATTTCTTTTAAGGTTGTATTATGTATTAGCAGCTCATGACTGTGTGACACTGGATTCGGGAGTTGTAAATTTTGGATTTTGGTTTCATAAGTTTCTTTTAAATACAGATCTTTGTTACATTTAACTTCAGGCAGTTAAAAAAATGGTATTTTCCTTAATGAACGATTCATGATTTGTTACAATAGGTGGCTGGCCTGGTTTCACGACAGGCGCCATCACGACTCCAAAATTAGGCCGTGACAGCACATTAACTCGCTCCTGTGGTTCTCCCCATTCGAACACACTCCCGCACCTGCGGCGTCGCACCTGCGGTAATACCCTCGCAAGTGCGATTACACCAGCAACATGCCAACTTCAACCATTCTCCCAACTTCAAACTTGATCCGTTAACCACCCAAAACACACCCGAGACCCTCAACCAAACATGACAACAAGTCATATAACCCCATATGAACTTAGTCAAACCTTCTAATCATCCAAAAACAACATCAAAACACCAAATTACCCTCGGATCAAGCCTAAGAACTTCTAAACTTCCAAATTTCGCAAACGACACCGAAACCTACCAAACCACGTCTGAATGACCTCCAATTTTACACACACGTCACAAATGATACCACGAACCTACTCCAACTTCCGGAAATCCATTATGACCCCAATTTTCAATTTTTCACTGCCGACCGAAATCACCAAATTTCCAACTTTCGCCAATTCAAGCCTAATTCCACTACAGACCTCCAAATCACATTCTGGACGTGATCCTAAGTCTGAATTCACCTAACGGAGATAAGGGAATGATCAAAATTTAAATCTGAGATTGTTTACACAATAGTCAACATCCGATTGACTTTTCTAACTTAAGCTTATCCCAAAGCGACTAAGTGTCTCAATTCACTCGAAACCACTCCGAACCCAAAGAAACGAACCCGGCATAACACAATATAGCAGAATAACATAAAAAGAAGAAGAAATGGGGGAAACGGGGCTATAACTCTCGAAATGACTGGCCGGGTCGTTACATCCTCCCCCTCTAAAACAAACGCTCGTCCTCGAACGGGCTTAAACATACTTTCAGTCTCTAATAGGTGTGGATATCTTCCCCGCATCTCCCACTCGGTCTCCCAGGTGGCCTCCTCCATAGGCTGACCTTTCCACTGCACCTTCACTAAAGCTATGTCCTTTGACCTCAACTTTCGAACATGCCGATCCAAAATAGCCACTAATGGATATAAATTATTCATGTAATTTCATATGTAAAAAATAAAATTTTAAAATAAAGTATGAATAATAATACCCTATCCTCGCATACTTTCTAACAAATCTTGTAGGAAAAAGAAATTATGAAAAAGAAGGAAAGAAGTTAAAAGACAAGAGAATGAAGTAAAGCCAAGTTGCACACATCATCTTAATATTCGCAAATGTGGAATATACATATGAGCTTATGGAAAGAGACAATTAGAGATGAAAATGAGCATAGTTGTATATGTGGAATCTATATACGCAAAGTCACATTCGCATACATGGAACCTACATTTGCAAGTCTAACCCATGAAGTCATGAATGGAAGCAAACGAGTCATATATGCATGTGTACAATCTATATTTGCAAAGGTCACATTCGCATACATAAAACCTATATTTACAAGACTAACTCATGAAGTCAAGCGTGAATCACAATTGCCATAGTTGCATATATGGAATCTACATACACAAAGGTCGCTTCACATACATGGATTTCACATTCGCAAAAGTGGAACATGACAAAAGCTACTAATCGTTTCCTATAAATAGAAAGCTCTATTTGTATAAGGATATCCAATCTTTGTAAGACAAGAACTATTCTTGGTCTTCTTTCTTTGTAGTAAAAATATTTCCTTAGTCTTTTAAATAATTTTAGTCTTCTAAATATCTTTTTTAGCTTTTCTTACTCCTTAATGGAGTAACATCTTATTGTTGGGATAGTTGATGAAACTCGATATATTTTATAATACTATCTTAGTTTTTATATATTCTTGGCTTGAAACTTTTTATTTACATTTCATATTGTGCTGAAATGATAATTTTTAATTACTCTATCATCACATCTATATATTTATCTCTAAGTTATTCATATATTAATTTTTTAATTCTCGCGGAGCAAAAATAATATATAATAACTGATGAACAATATAGTAGTGTGAAAGTAATTTTTTAGTAAACTATTATTTCAAGTCTCTAAACTTGCTTGCCTCAATTTTAATTCTCACGGAGGAATTGATGTACGCAAGATTATTGATCCTTAGTAAAAATATTCTCATGAAGTTTTTAGTTTCCTTTAGCACAATTCAAATAAGAAAAATATTTCAGTTTAAACGTCACTAGTCTTAAATTGATTAATTAACATAATTCTCACGGATTGTTATTAATCGGATATTTCATAGTGAGAAAAATATAATTGTGTTAGAAATGAGCAATTATTCTTTAGAGAAATAAATGTAGAAATTGAGATTTTACTATAGTAATATTATCAAGTGAATTCAATGATTCCCAACTCTTTTTTTAATTATAAATCTTCCAAAAGTTATTTGTTCATTTAAGTAGTTAACAAGTATTAAACCTCACTCACTTTTCATCAATTTGATTATCTCAAATAGTAGTTAAAATATTACAAGTATATAGCATGGATTATCCAGTATCTGTGGGACGATATCTTAAACTATATTAGAATTTTACAGAGTACGAGCAGGAAATTTCAATACACATTGGCCTCGTTAAATTTTTGGCACCGTTGCCGGGGATCGACATACATCTACATCGGATTAAATATTTTGTTACTAATTGAGATTTATTATTATTATTATTATTATTATTATTTTTTTTTTTTTTTGTTAGTATTTGCACTATCTACTAATAAGTACTCTTCCTACTACTTCTACCATTAACTTTCCTGTAGTATATTTAGTATAATATTACTAGTACTTTTACCTACAATTACTATTCTAACTTTCATTCTTATTACTATTATTTACTAGTACTACTTTTACTTATACTTAATATATTATCATACCTTTTTGTTTTTCACTAACTATTTTTGTTATCTTTGAATTATTTTTAGTTATTTTATTAACTACTAGTACTGCTTTATAAACTGCTGTTAAATTTTTTTATGTTTAAAAATTTAAGTAGTTTATGACCCGCTCTTCTACAAAAAAGTTGGCTAGTTACGATCCAAAAATTGAAAAATCTCTTCGATTGTGCAGGAAAGGACAAACATCATTGTCACGCCCGATCTTGGGGGCGAGACAGGCACCCGGTGCCTCACCTATCCTTGCGTATCAACTTGCAACTAAGGGACGCTGAACATATAATGTCATACTTTGGCCATGAGCCATATTGCAAGACAATTGCGAATGCAGACTAAACATAAATATAAAGTTGGGCCGACAAGGCCGACATAACTACTACAACTGGCCAACCAACATAATATACATAGGCCTACAAGACCAACATACTGCACTAACTGACAGGATATGTCTACAAGCCTCTAATAATGGATATACTGTGATCGGAACAGGGCCCCGAACTACTCATAACATACATACATATATATATAAGATGTACATAAAGCTCTAGAACCGGCAACTCTGAAGGGCATGGAGCTTACCGATCAAGCTGAACTCGGGCAACATCTAATGAGGATGTCTACCCGTCTGTCTGTCTGAACCTACACACATGAAATGAAATGACCCTAGAAATGGGACGTCAGTACAAAATAATGTACCGAGTATGTAAGGCTGCAACTGAATTGATAATATAATAATTGAAAGTAACTGGGAGGCAAAGATAATCTGGAGATATGCTCACCTGCTGATACTGGCTCCACTCTCTCAATATAGTAAGTAAAATGGTTGTTCGGCCTTAAAGGCTCTCTCTCTCTCTCTCTCTCTCTCTATATATATATATATATATATATATATATATATATATATATATAAAGCTGTCTACCGTAGTAGGATCGCTCATAGGCGCTCGGCCACAGTAGGCTCGGTATATAACTTACCCAATAGGGGCCTACCCATCGATTATAGCTTGATGGTAGTGAAAATACTTTAATACTGTATATATAGACTCTATTCTCTTTTGACTAGAAGAAGACAATACTCAATTGAATATGAAGTCCCAATAAGGGAGAATACTGTAACTTAGGAGACTAGGATAATGTATATAAATTCGAGAGTATGGACTTCTCTTTATGCCTCGTTATCAAACATATGTAATTACGAGATCATGCCAAAATGAAAGAAAGGTTCAGCCTTAACATACCTGGAGTAGGGAAAAATCTGTGTGATATTCTTGGAAAAGGTTGCACCGTACTCCCTTAGAATCGCAAAATCTCACGTTGCTAAGGTGAGAGAAATCTCGTTGGAATTTTTGTAGGAATTGGTTGAAGATGTTATGAATTCTCTTTAAATATGTTATGAAATATCATTTGAATATGGTATAAATCATTGTAGAGATTGCTAACGTCTGTTTTGCAACGTTTGAAATAGGAAGAAAATGATAAGATTACTTACTTGATTATCTTAAGGCCAAATGAAGCCAAAATGCTAAACTTTTCATTATGTCTTTACACGCAAGTGTCATGTGTATAACTTTTATTTGGCCACCTTCAATCTAGATTATGAGTCACTTAATCTGAGTGGGGGCTGCCACATAATGCCATTTTAATTCTTATTCAATATATCCCCAATTAATTAGGTAATATCTCATTACCCAATAATTAACCAATTACCCATATAATTAAGAATTATCTCAACTTACTCAAAATACTACTCACTTTTAACATACTTTGTACACCTTAATATCATGGTCATGTAGTACCTTGTATGACACTAGTCCATAAATACGGGGTATTATAGCTTGGACCGTATTTTATCTCCAACCTCGACGAAGTTCGTTTACTTCGATTTTCTTACCTTCTCACCTTCACGAATTTATTCATCACTTTTGAAATAGCATAATACTTATAATCTTAAAATAATCTCATTTCTGCACTTACGTTGATTAACTTACGTCGAAACTTTAACATACGAAAATGTGGGATGTAACGTCATTCTCCCCTTTGGAACATTCGTCATCGAATGTTGACTGATGCACTTATCATTATCATAACTTATAGTTATTGTGAATACTTTAATTCTCTTCTTGCCATCTAGGCAACTGTTTTGTGAATAAATCCAAGGGCCAGGGCATTCCCCCCTTTAGACTTCTTTCTCGCACCACGACTTGTGGTCGGAATTCTTTCAATCTCATAACTGTTGCTACCTTTTATCATGTAAGTTGTGTGATTTTGACCTTGTAAGTGTGCCTATGTGACTCTTCTCTCCTTTTTCCTCTAGTTTTTAGCCAATCTCTAGGCTTTACATTGTGAACATATATAGAGCTTGGCAAAATGTTCCTCAGGGCATCTATAAGTGCACTGAAGTTCTTTGCTCGGTACTTTGTTGAACTTACGAATATTGCTATATCTTATATTACAGACCCGATTATCCATCCGCACGATTTTATTGCATCTAGGTAAATCATATTGTACCAAAACTCTTACTTTGGTTTGTCGTTACTGAGGCCTGCTACAAAACTCCAGGTTACTTTTGTTTCTTATCCCATATGTATAAATCTAAGTCTTTTAACGCTCCTTCATTACTACTCATCTTAAGACTGATGGCCTAATCTCATCTCATACTTTGTAACTTATATCCATCCCTTGTTGATTCACCTCAACGTTGATCTACAATCTACCATTTGGAGACTTGAAACTTCTTACGCAATATATTGCTTTTAGGGCTTATGTTGCATCGAGGAATATTTGAAGTGATCTTCCTGATCCCCTTAGGGGCGATATTGTACTTCAATAATCGTATTTTATATCATCCTAATGTGATTTGCCTTACGTGGGTATTTCAGTTCCGTACAATCCATGAAATCCTCTTCAAATCATTACTCAATCGAGGGCTCAAACATCATCCTTTATCTATAACAATTATACCTTTATTCTACTACCAGGGCAGCATTCCATCTCATCCAAATGCTACTAGTCTTAGATTGCTTTGAGTTCATTCAGGCTATACTGAGCTTTCTATAACTTAGAGAAGGTATCAACTATCTTGTTTTCATGGGCTTAATCCCGAGGACTCATCCGTTTCTCGTTACCTTCTCACTCACCCTTTCTTGTCCTTATTCTTATCTTCCTAAAACCTTGTCGCTCTATCATACTTTAGCTTGCGACCTACATATATCCATTTATATTGCTCGCAACCTCCCTTCAACTTGCTTGCACCATAGATTTTCTTATTTTATTCTAGAACATCAAGCGAGATATCACATCGTCTCTAACTCTTCTTTATTCTCTTGTCTAGATCTCTCGGTACCTAGAAACCATAGGCTGGAAGATCTGCCACTAACGTCACCGCTATCATTCCTGGATACTGAATCCCAGCGCCTCTAGCCTTTTGTCTTAAGTACGGACTATTCACAACCTTCTATATTTGAGTATCTCGTACGTTGTTCACTTTTACCTAACTTACCTTAAAATATCACATCACATCTTCTATCTCTTTCATGACCTCTCTTCCACATAGGTATAATTCACATCCACAACTTGAACTTCTATTATAATACTTGCACCTCTTTACGTGATTCGGTGAGAGCTTCATACTGACTTCTTATGATCTTGGTATACTTCTAACTGGCTTTATCGTAGAGCCGTTATAAAATATGGCTACTGTATTATCTCTATTGTACCCCTGATATTAAGAGTGTAACGACCCGGTCTGTCATTACGAAAAACCTACATTATAATTGTAGTTATTGCCTTGTTATAGACTGGTTATACTGTATTTGATGTATTAGAGTTGATAGGCTTGAAATCGAATGGTTGTAGTGAGAGTTCAGTCAATTAGCCTTTAAAAATAACCTTAAAATGGGAAAAGTCAACTGAGAGTTGACTTATTGGTAAACAACCTCGAAATGCAGATTTTATGGTTCGAATAGCTTCATTAGGTGATTTGGGACTTAGGAGTGTGTTCAGAATAATTTTGTGATGTTCGGTGTAGAATTAGGCTTGAATTGGCGAAAGTTAGTTTTTGGTGATTTCCGGTCGGCAGTGGAAAATAGGCTATCGGGGTCGGAATGAAATTCCGATAGTTAGAACAGGTTCGTAATGTAATTTTGGACTTGTCTGCAAAATTTCAAGTCAATCGGAGTTGATTTGGATAGTTTCGGCATCATTGGTGGATTTTAGAAATATGAAAGTTCTTAGGCTTGAATTCGATGTAAATTTGGTGGTTTGATGTTATTTTTTTTGTGTTTTTAGAGTGAAACTAAGTTTGAATGATGTTATGGGATATGTTGGTAAGTTTGGTTGGGGTCCCGAGGGGCTCGGGATTGATTTCGGGTGATTAACGGACTCATTTGAACTTAAAAACATTGCTAGTTTTCTGGTTTTTGTGCACAACAATTTCTTTCACTGCGATCGCGAGGGAAGTAATGCGATTGCGGTGAGTTATTTTTGGCAGACAATTTGTTCTGTGCGATCGCGTATGGGTAGATGCGATCGCGGAGTTGGGGAGGAACAAGTCAGTGTGATCGCGTGTGCCAGGGTGCGATCGCGTAGGGTGTTTGGGCGCGTGGGGTTGGCTGAAAAAATGCACTGTGCGATCACGGGGCGTTGACCGCGATCGCGGAGAGCAAAATCACTGGGCATATTTAAAAAACCCTTCCGCGACCTAAACACATTTTTACACCATTGTTGTACGGAAAAGAGCTTTTGAGGCGATTTTCGAAAGGGGAAATCCTTGTTCTTAATATAGGTAAGTGTTTTTATCATTAAAACTCTATTATGGATGATTATAGAACATAAAACCAGTGTAAATTCCTGGAAAATCAGTAGAAAAATTGGGTTTTAGGGCTTGAGATTATGAGACCTTTAGGGGTCGATTTGAGGGGTCAAACAAACTCCGATTTTGATGTTCTTTATATGTACGGACTCGTGAGAGGACGAAGAACACTTTTGTCTAAAAATTTCTAAGTTTCGGGACGCCGGCCCGGGGTTCGGGTTTTGGCCGGTTTCGGATTTGTGGGTTGAATTTGATATCTTTCGATTGGAAATTGTTCCTTAAGCACATATTGATGATAAAAATCTGAACCTGGTAGATTTGGAGCCTTCGGAGGTTGATTCGAGAGGCAAGCGTGTTGTGGAATAGTTCCGGGCTAGTTTTGAGGTAAGTAATGTCTTTAAATCCTGTCATGAGGGTATGAAACCCCGGACTACCCTTTCACGGTTTTGAGATGAAAAGGTTGAAACTTTGGAATTATATTCCTTATTTGGGCAACTATTGGGTTGCGAAACCGATTTATAAGCCTATGCTTAATTAGTATTAATTTATTATGATATGAATTGGGTTGTAAGTCGTGTTTGGGGCCTAGTGCCGACTTGTTTACCCTTCGAGTGTTGTGTTTACCATATTTTCCTCACTGATATGTTATGATTTTACACTCAGTCTTTTCCTGATAAATTGTTTTGACACTCAGAGTATTTTGATACTGCTTATTGAAAAATGAAACACTGTTTTGGGTCGATAACCAGGTATGTTCCTGGCCTAAGGGCAAATTGAGAGTGTCTGACTGAGTGAGGCTTTCAGGCCTATATTGTGAGGAGGCTTTCAGGCCTATATTGTGAGGAGGATTTCAGGCATTATGAGAGAGGTGAGGTGAGGAGGCTTTCAGGCCTCAGGAGTGTGGTGAGGAGGCTTTCAGGCCTCAGGAGAGTGGTGAGGAGGTTTTCAAGCCTTATGTTATTATTGCGCTTGGGCTGTAGGAGCCCTTCCGGAGTCTGTACACACCCCAAATGAGCACCGATACCGATTGAGTGATGATGATTGCCCACGGGGCTGATACTGAGTGATGATTGATACTGAGTGATTGAGAGAATGCCTGAGGGGCAGATTTATGATGATTTTTCTATGTTTCGAACTATGATTTACTTCGTTTTCAAATTGGTTTTACTGAGGATTTTACTGAGATATACTGATGTTGCACTTATTTTCAAGGGATTTCTATAAACTGATTTCGAACTTATTATTTGATGAATACTACATGGTACTTGGTGTTTTACTGGTTTTGTGGAATTGTGTATCTGTACTGTGTGTTTTATAATTCTCAGACTGTGATTTATTTTCATTACTACTGAGTTGGCGTACATATAAAGACTCCCTGTGCCTCTGTGCACAGATTCATGTGACGGTCTGGAGCAGTAGCTGTCCTTGCTTGTAGTTGCAGATTCACAGGATTTCGAATTAGCTGTTCAGCGTCCACAACTTCTCCACTTCCCTTTCTTATTATATTTTTAGCACTTGATTCAGAGAAAGATATTATAAGTTTAGTAGAGTTAGATTTATCTATTCTTAGATGCTCATGACTATTTACTCCAGTTCTTGGGAGGTTTGTTTAGGCTAATATTGGAACGCTAAGACTTAATTATATTATTTGATCCTATGGTTGCATGCTTATTATTGAATTGTGAACTCGTGTAATTGAACAAATGCGTAGTAAATTGATGGTTGGCTAGCCTAGTTCCACGATAGGCGCCATCACGGCCTGTTAGGATTTGGGGTCGTGACAAAGAGTGATCCTTCAATGTTCTCAATCACTATGTCCATAATTTTCTAGGTCCAATAATCAAACTCCTGATTTACTTAGTTGATGTATCTCTTTAGATTCCTCTTTCCTCTGAGCAACCTTTATGTAGGCTTAAGCTATCTTCCGATGTGCGGCTCATGGTATTAGTTATTACTTTTGACTTCCATGGGTGCTATGGAATATCCATGATACAATCTTCTAACAATTCAATCCTTTGTCTGTGCCCTGGGCTCAATTCTTTCTTTTATCTTATACCGGAGTCTTCTACGGCTGATACCACTTTTGTCAACATATATACTGCATAGATAGTACTCCGAAACCTTAAGTGCGTTCATAACGTAACTAACTATGGATCATTGATCGAGTAATTCCTTCTGTTCCTTCTCAGCTTTCTTTAAACATAAGCTATTACTTTTCCTGATATTTTTGCCCCCTTGTTGCGTGCATACTTAGGTTATCTTAGTTCCCATGCATGCCCGAATTTTCGTGCAACTCCTATGATCTCGAGTATTACTTTTGATTTTACTTACCGATCAGTAGCCACGGTAGGTGTCATTTTCTTATGGAGTGCGTACAATGTTGTTATGAGACTTTTGTTACAAGACCATTTCCTATTTATGTCAATGTGCTTAGGTTGGTTTACCCGGCAGAATTTTTGATGTTCTTTCTTACTTATAATTATCCTTACTTACTTGCTTTCATGCCCTTGTGCTCGTATGATTTCTTCTGAACTGATATTTTGATTGTCTTCCCAGTGGCACTCTCTTTTATCTCCGTAACACTCATACGGTACTTTTAACTACCCCAACTCCTATCTTAATATTTCTCAAGTATTAAAATGACATTACTGCGAGGCTGAATTCGCTATATTGGGTTTTACTATGTTTATCTTGCACGATCTGCTGACTGGTTTGTAACCTCCTGTTTAGCCATAACTAAGTTCTGCTTTAATCAATTACCAACTACTTTTGGCTCATTTTCATGTCAATGTTCCGCGTAATCTTTATTTTTTGGGTTAATTCCTTTATCTTAACTTATGTCTCGTACTAGCTCCTTATCTACCAATAACATCTCGGCAAGGAACCCTTACTTTTTTTTAACGTCGCGTTTGCATAATGTTTTGGAATCGTAGCATATCTGTAAGGTTTGAATAAGTACAATATCATGCCTTTCTCATTATTTTTCGTATTCTTCCTTTACCATTCCATAGTTACTAGAACAACTTAATTATGACCTAATGCCACATCACTCCATATTCCTCCCTTTAGGGTAGTACTAAGAGTTGGAGCCACGACGATCTACCTATAGATGTTTTACCTTTTCATCTTTGGTGTCTTTTAACATCATTGATGACCCTTACTCGCCTTGCGGTAATCCTTCTGTACCAAGGATGACAAAATTCCTTACTCGCGAGGGTTACACTTAGTATAACTGGCACATACAGTCCCTTAAGCTTAACTTTGCTCACATTGCTTACTTTGGGGAAGCGTTTTCCTGAATGACCATTTTCTGAATTTCTCATGAATCTTTTTCTGTTGTCCATTCTATTATCGGTGGAACGCAATTTGAAATTCTCATGATGTCGCCCATTATCAACCACTCTGTTCCTAATTCATGTTTAGTTTATCTTGTTCACCAATCCATACTTATTACTATTACTTTGGCGTCTAACTTTTCCTTCTGGTAATCACGTTAGGGTCACATGATTATTTCTCGAAATAAGGATATGTCTTTATGGCCTATACTCTTATATTGTCTCAAGGCCTATCACCTCTCGTCTCTTCCTTCACTTGACTATGGGCTCTGTAATATTGTCATCATTTTTTTATAATCTACCGTTGTCATCCATGTATCACATCTTACTCATAATGCTTCCTCATTTCTCTTCTTATTTCCCTGCTAATATTTCTGCGTATAACTTTCTTTTGAAGACTCAACAAGACATTCTTTTGCTTTTAGCTCCCATTGCTTTATTCATTGACTCTTTAGGTTGCCTAACATTCTCGCTCTACTAGGGACGGGATCCACACTAAGATAATATTTATCCCTTCAAGGCTTCAAATGCCTATCTTTATAGTACTCATATGTAATTGTACTATTTTAAAGTACACCATCTGGGTGTCCCACGAGGAGATCTATTAGAACATTTGCACTATCCTTCGAAAATGTCAACTAATGCAAACAATCCATTCACCATTTTGGGTCACTTTGACCCCCACCCAGATCCTGATATCCGTCCGTCTCTTATACTACTTCTGTTATTGTTAGAGGTAACTCAAAAGGCTTATATCTCTCTTACTGAATGGTAAATAATGATAATCTTCATTAATTGGGTACCTCATATCATTCTTCCCCTTGCTTCTTTTACTTGCTGAAACATGTGTCGTCCTTCCAATGATGTAAGAGTGGATAAGTATTCTTGCCTTAAAACTCCTTATCAACAACCTTACACTTTTTAGTACATGCACGATCTGCTGAAGACCTCATATTTACTCATCATAAGCATGATGCAAAATCGAGTTTCTCTGACTCAACACTTCCCCATCTATATCTCTTACCAACCGTCTTTTTGAATGTACACATCGTTGTATTACAAATAAGATAGAGTTTAGGAAATCGAGTTCTTACAACTGAGCTCTACCATACGATCTAGAGTAAGAAAAATGAGTGACAATCCTATATGCCATGTAGCCTCATGCTTATAAGTATGGTGCACGACACATCCATAAACAAGACTCTACTAGACACGGCTTGTAGACTCCCTAGGACAGAACTGCTCTAATACATCTTTTGTCACGCCCTGATCTTGGGGGGCGAGACCGGCACCCGGTGCCTCACCTATCCTTACGTACCAACTTGCGACTAAGGGACGCTGAACTTATAATGTCATACTTTGTACATGGGCCACATTGCAAGACAATTGCGTATGCAAACTAAACATCAATATAAAGCTGGGCCGACAAGGCCGACATAACTACTATAGCTGGCTAACCAACATAATATACATAGGCCTACAAGCCCAACATACTGCACTAACTGACAGGATATGTCTACAAGCCTCTAATGATGGATATGATGTGATTGGAACAGGGCCCCGACAAACTCATAACATACATACGTATATACACAAGATGTACATAAAGCTCTAGACCCGCCAACACCGAAGGGCATGGAGCTTACCTATCAAGATGAACTCGGGAAACACCTAATGAGGAGGTCTAATCGTCTGTCTGTCTGAACCTGCACGCATGAAATGCATTGCCCCTAGAAATGGGACGTCAATGCAAAATAATGTATAGAGTATGTAAAGCAATATACTGAAAGCTGCAACTGAACTGATAATATAATAACAGAAAGTAACTGGGATGCAAAGATAATCTGGAGATATGCTCACCTGCTGATACTGGCTCAACTCTCTCAATATAGTAAGTAAAATAGATGTTGGTCCCTAAGTAAAATAGTTGTTGGGCCCTATAAGGCTCGGTATATATATATAAAAAACTGCTCCGCTATAGTAGGCTCACTCATAGGCGCTATACTAGGCTCTGTATCTCAGCCAACCGGGCTCACTCATAGGCCCTCGACCACAGTAGGCTCGGTATATAACTTACCATCTGATCAGAGGTGGCCCAATAGGGGTCTGCCCATTGATTATAGCTCGATGGTAGTGAAAATACTGTAACACAGTATATATAGACACTCTTCTCTTTTGACTGGAAGAAGACAATACTCAATTGAATATGAAGTCCCGATAAGGGAGAATACTGTAACTTAGGAGACTAGGATAATGTATATAAATTCGAGATTATGAACTTCTCTTTATGCCTCGTTATCAAACATATGTAATTACAAGATCATGCCAAAATGAAGGAAAGGTTTAGCCTTAACATACCTGGAGTAGAAAAAAATCCGTATGATATTCTTGGAAAAGGTTGCGCCGTACTCCCTTACAATCGCAAAATCTCACGTTGCTAAGGTGCAAGAAATCTCGTTGGAATTTTTGTAGGAATTGGTTGAAGATGTTATGAATTTTCTTTGAAGATGTTATGAAATCTCATTTGAAGATGGTATGAATCCTTGTAGGAATTGCTAACGTCTGTTTTGCAACGTTTGAAGTAGGAATTGCTAACGTCTGTTTTGCAACATTTGAAATAGGAAGAAAATGATAAGATTACTTACTTTATTATCTTAAGGCCAAATGAAGCCAAAATGCCAAACTTTTCATTATGTCTTTACACGTAAGTGTCATGTGTATAACTTTTAGTTGGCCACCTTCAATCTAGATTATGAGTCACTTAATCTGAATGGGGGGGGAGCAACATAATGCCATTTTAATTCTTATCCAATATTTCCCCAATTAATTAGGTAATATCTCATTACCCAATAATTAACAAATTACCCATTGTCACCACCCAAATTCCCAACCCTTGGGATCGTGATGGCGCCTAACACCACACTTGCTAGGAAAGTCAATGTTAGAGGAATTCAACATTTAAAACAAATAAAATATAATACTAAGTCTAAAATTATCCAATAAATGAATCAAGAATAATATGCGAGATAATAAAACGAAACTCGAAGCTAATATTAATATCTAACTACCCAGGGTTTGGAGTCACAATTCACGAACTACTAAAGAATACTACAAGTAGTTGGCTCATGAAATAGTGTATAACTGTTTTGAATCAAATAACACAGTAACTAAATAATGTTGAGAAGACTCCAGGAATCTGCGGACGCCAGCAGATCTACCTCGTGCCTCCCTGCGAATAGTAGCGGCTCTAGCTCGAACTTATCTCGGACCTAAACCTGGATCTGCACAAGAAGTGCAGAGTGTAGTATCAGTACAACCGACCCCATGTACTGGTAAGTGTTGAGACTAACCTCGGCGAAGTAGTGACGAGGCTAGGACAAGACACCACATAAAAAACTGGACAGAATAATCATGCTAATAGAAATAACATCAAATAAGGAATTTAAAATAGCAAATAATGGGGAGGGAGCATGCGATTGGGAATATTTAACATAAGGAGTGAGGAAAACAATAAGACAGAATTATACAGTGATCACTAATAATTTTAGTAATTAAAAAGTGAAAGAAAACTTGCACGACATCACTCTACGTGCTTTTATTCTCAGCCTCACCAAATAAAAAATAGAATACACGGCATCACACTTTGTTCTTTTACTCTCATCCTCACCATATTATAAATAAGCATGCACGACATCACCCTTCGTGCTTTACTCTCTTCCTCACAATATAAATAAATCATGCACGACATCACCCGTTGTGCTTTACATTCTTCCTCACAATATAAATGGATCATGCACGACATCACCCTTCCTGCTTTACACTCTTCCTCACTAATCACAAAATCATCAATAACATATAAAGAGGAATTTCACAAGAAGTAAGTATTTCATCATAATTTCTATCACCATTTAATATTTCAATCTCAACTCAATGTTCACAATATTATCCATCTCGGTGGATCCGGATACTAATCTTCCAACATTTCAATAACAACAATAATCATAGATGATAGGCTTTAAAACAACCAAAATAACAAGAATTAACTTTCACTCACATGTTATGACCTAACTACAACGTATAGGTACTTCACCTCACCTTTACATTTTATTTAGCAACAAAATAAATAGCAAGTAGTCACACAATACCTATTCCCTCAAGCTAAGGTTAGACACAACACTTACCTCGATTTTGCAAGCCACTCACTACTCAATTATAGATTTTTCTTTCGAATTCACCTCCAACACACTCGTATCTAATCATAATTAGTTCAATATCATTAATTAGTGCTAAAGGAACTAACTTTAATGCAAAATTATGGTTTTCCTAAGTTTTCTAAAAAAAAGTTAAAAATCGACCCCGGGCCCGCTTGGTTCAAACTCGGAGTTCGGACCAAATTCCGTTTACCCATTCACCCCCACCCCGAGTATGTAATTAGTTTCGAAATCCGACCCCAATTGGAGGTCAAAATTCCATTTTACAAAATTCTCTAATTCTACCCAAACCCCCAATTTCTACCATGAAACCCCTTGATGTTTTTATTGAAAAGTGATGAAAAATATTGGGTAATCGAAAGAGAATAGTTTAGAATCGTTTACCAACACTTTGGGGATGAACTTGTGGGTTGAAAATCGCCTCTAGGTATTTTTAGTTCGAAATATGAGAAAAATAGTTGTTGCCCGTTTTAATTCTGTTCTTAAGTCGCTGGACAGGCCTTCATCGCGTTCACGATGGGCCTATCGCGAGCCCGTAGAATCATGGCCAAGTGGCCTTCGTGTTCGCGTAGGAAGGCTTGCGTTCGCGATGCTTTGCGGCCTTTGGTCATCACTTTCGCGACCAGGTGGACGCGTTCGCGTAGAAGGCCTCCCCCAGGCCCACTTACTCATCGCATCCGTGTAAGTCAGCACGCGTTCACGAAGGGTATCCCACCAATGCTTCGCGTTCGCGGCCAAGACTTTGCGTTTGCGAAGAACAAAACGTCCCCCAGTCTTTTTACTCTTCGCGATCGCAGGAGAGACTACGCGATCGGGAAGAACAAAACATCTGTGCACTAGTAGCAGCAAACAACAGAATATTTATAAGTTCAAAACATCCCGAAGCCTACTCGAAACACCCAAGCCCGCGGGGCTCTAAACCAAACATGCACACAAGTCTAAAAATATCATACAGACTTGCTCGTGCGATCAAATCACAAAAATAACTCCTAAAACTACGAATTCAACCTCAAAACTCATGTTTTCCTCCAGAACACTTCAAATTAACTATTTTCTCAAACGGACGTCCAAATCTCGTCAAATGAACTCTGATTACCACCAAATTTCATAGATAGTACTTAAACATTATAACAAACTTGTACCGGAATACAGAACCAAAATACGGGCCCGATACCAACGATTTCAAACATTAATTCATCTCTTTATTTCATTAAAAAAACAGCACAATAATTTTCTTCAAAAATTGATTTCTAAAGCTAGGGACCTCGGGATTCAATTCCGGGCATACGCCCAAGTCCCATATTTTATTGCGGATCTCTCGAGACCGTCGGAACACGGATACAGGTCCGTTTACTCAAAATGTTGACCAAAGTCAACAAAAATCAAAATTTAACTCTAAAAAATATTATTTTCTTATATTTTAACATAAAATCTTTCCGATTTTACGCTCGGACTGCGCACGCAAATCGAGGCAAATAAAAATAATCTTTTCAATGCTAATGATCTCGGAATGGAGTCTTAATTCATAAGATGAACCGTTGGGTCATCACACCCATATAATTAAGAATGGGAAACTTACACGAGTGTCCCAAATAAGTCTCAACTTACCAACCTATAACCATTAGTCATAAACTTACCAAAACTAGCCAAGCACATATAAAAATTGAAAAACCAAATAAAAAAGGTTCTTTCTCTCAAAGAATCCCATTTAAAAATCTCCTTCCATAATTTTAAGCGTGATTAGCAACATTAGATGCAAGACGGAAAGGAAATTTCACGGATGAGGTAGCAAATAAGGTGATGAAATATAAAAAATATACAATATTCCAAAAATCTAAGGAAAAAAGGAACTTTTTCAATGGGTATAATTTAAACTCATTGAAAACATATAGACTTCCTCGGACCTTGGGTATAGCGAAGGATGAAGAAGGATAGAGCGGAGTTTGCAGCCAAGTGTCTCAATTGTCAGCAGGTCAAATGTGAGCATCAGAGACCGGGAGGATTACTTCAGCAGATTAAGCTTCCAGAGTGGAAGTGGGAGCGGATCACCATGGACTTTGTGGTTAGACTTCCTCGGACCATGGGGAAGCATGATGCTATTTGGGTGATTATGGACCGACTGACCAAATCAGCTCATTTTATTCCAATGTTGACTACAAATTCTTCTGAGAGGTTGGCCCAGATCTATATTCGGGAGATAATCCGGTTGCACGGTGTGCCGGTGTCCATTATATCAGATCGAGGTCCTCAGTTTACCTCGCACTTCTGGAGAGTCTTGCATAGTGAGTTGGGTACCCAAATAGATCTCAGCACAACATTCCACCATCAGACAGACGGGCAGTCCGAGCGCACGATTCAGATTCTCGAGGATATGCTTCGTGCCTGTGTGATGGATTTTGGAGGGTCATGGGAGCGATACTTGACTCTTGCAGAGTTTGCTTATAATAACAACTACCAGTCCAACATTCAGATGGCGCCGTATGAGGCTTTGTATGGTAGGCGGCGCAGGTCCCCAGTAGGATGGTTTGAGCTGGGCGAGGCCCGATTGTTGGGTACAGACTTGGTTGAGGATTCCCTAGACAAGGTGAAGGTGATACACGAGAGACTTTGCACAGCTCAGTCCAGGCAGAAGAGTTACGCGGATCGGAAGGTTTGTGACTTGGCATTCATGGCTAGTGATCGTGTTTTGCTTTGGGTATCGCCTATGAAGGGCGTCATGAGATTCGGGAGGAAGGGTAAAATGAGTCCAAGGTTCATTGGCCCTTTTGAGGTATTGCAGCAGGTTGGGGAGGTAGCCTATGAGTTGGCCTTGCCTCCTAACCTAGCAGGATTTCATCCGGTATTCCACGTTTCCATGCTCCGGAAGTATCACTGTGATCCGACTCACGTTTTTGATTTCAGCTCGGTCCGGTTGGACAAGGATATATCATATGTTGAGGAGTTTGTGGCTATTTTGGATAGGCAAATCAGAAAGCTCAGATCAAAGAATATTGCCTCAGTCAAGGTTCAGTGGAGGGGTCATCCGGTCGAGGAGGCGACTTGGGAGACCGAGCAGAATATGCGGAGTCAGTACCCTCATCTTTTCATAGCTTCATGTATGTTTCTATACTCATTCGAGGGCGAACGCTTTTCTTAAGAGGGGGAGAATATAACGACCCGGCCAGTCGTTTTGAGAGTTAGCGCCCCGATCCCCTAACAACTGCTTCTCCCATGTCTATTTATGTTATCGGAACCTCTCGGAGCGTTGAGTGGTGAAAAGGTTCTTTCTCTCAAAGAATCCCATGTAAGAATCTCCTTTCATATTTTTAAGCGTGATTAGCAACATTAGATGCAAGACGGAAAGGAAATTTCACGGATGAGGTAGGAAATAAGGTGATGAAATATAAAAAATATACAATATTCCAAAAATCTAAAGAAAAAAAGGAACTTTTTCAATGAGTATAGTTGAAACTCATTGAAAACATATTGATAAGTCAATGTACAAAATTTGAGGAAGATTGGATGTGATTTGGACTTGTTTTGTATCAAAATTCATAATTAAATCAAGTTCAAAAATTTCTTCTGCGATACATGTATCACACATGTATCTCACACACAGATATACATGTGATACACAATTGATACAAATATGATACATATGTGATACACACATAATTTTTTTCCATGATCAGTTTTTACTTCAAATTTTCAATTCAAACCACCTCAAAACTTCATCAAATCATCCCAAAACTGATATTCAAGATCCATAAGATGTACCCAATATATTCTAATAACACCCACTCAAAAGAAAACAAAAATTTGACCTTTTTTGCTACAAATAGCTAATTGGCTAATATTAGTAATATTTTTCTAATATTAGTAATATTTTATGAATTGACCAATTTTTGTAATGAGCTACTTATAAATGGACATAGCTGGTAATTTCCCATTAAGAATTATCTCAACTTACTTAAAATACTACTCACCTTTAACACACCTTGTACACCTTATTATCATGGTCATGTAGTACCTTGTATGTCACTAGTCCATAAATACGGAGTATTATAGCTTGGACCGTAGTTTATCTCCAACCTTGACGAAATTCATTTTCTTCGATTTGCTTACCCTCTCACCTTCACGAATTTATTTATCACTTGTTTGAAATAGCATAATTCTTATAATCTCAAAATAATCTCATTCCCGCACTTACGTTGATTAACTTACAACGAAACATTAACATACGAAAATGCAGGATGTAACATCATTCCCCCCTTTGGAACATTCGTCCTCGAATGTTGACTGATGCACTTATCATTATCATAACTTATAGTTATTGTGAATACTTTAATACTCTTCTTTCCATCTAGGCAACGTTTTTGTGAATAAATCCAGTGTGACGACCCAAATTCCCAACCCTCGGGATCGTGATGGCGCCTAATACCACACTTGCTAGGCAAGCCAATATTAGAGGGATTCAACATTTACAATAATTAAAATATAATACTAAGTCTAAAATTATCCAATAAACGAACTCTGAATGATATGAGAAATAATAAGACGAAACTCGAAGCTAATTATAATATCTAACTACCTAGGGTTTGGAGCCACAATTCACGAACTACTAAAGAATACTACAAGTAATTGGCTGAAGAAATAATATATATGTAACGACCCGACAGTCGTTTTGAGAGTTAGTGCCCCGATCCCCTAATAACTGCTTCTCCCATGTCTATTTATGTTATCAAAACTTTTCGGAGCGTTGACTGGTGAAATCCGGAGTGATTTTGGACACATAGTCCATAAATATGGAATTTAGCTTTAGAAATTGGGCCGTAGCTAGAACTGTGTGAAGATGGATCCGGAATTGAACTCTGTCGACTCCGTTAGCTCCGTTGTGTTATTTCGGGGTTAGGAGCGTGTTTGGAATATGTTTTCGAGGCCGGTTATAGATTTAAGCTTGAATTGGCGAAAGTTAGAATTTTGGCGATTTCGGCCGATAGGTGAAATTCTGATATCGGACTCGGAACGGAATTCCGAAAGCGACAGCAGATCCGTAATGCCATTTTTGACCTGTGTGCAAAATTTTAGGTTATTTGGACGAGTTTAGACGTGATTTGGCATCGGATGTGGATTTTAGAAATTTCATAAGTCCTTAGGCTTGAACCTATGCATATGTGATGATTCTGATGTTAAAAGATGTGTTTTTAAGGCTCGCCCAAGTTTGAATGAGGTATTAGGGTCAGTTGGTAGGTTTGGTTGAGGTCCCGGGGGCCTCAGGGCTATTTCGGATGCCCAACGGGTGAATTTGGAACTTTGAGAACAACTGAACCATTGATGTTCTGGTGTCTCGCACCTGCGATGGTTTTTTCGCAGGTGCAAACACGTAGGTGCGAAGGGGGGTGCACGCAGGTGCGGACGTAGTTCAGGCTGGCCAGACTCGCAGGCGCGGAAGAATATCAGCAGGTACGGAGCCGCACCTGCGACCCAGCCACCACAGGTGCGACCCCAGGCCATGTAAATGAATTTCCGCACCTGCGATTGATTCTCCGCAGGTGCGGCACCGCAGGTGCGATCCCAAGGTCGCAGGTGCGGAATCCCTGTGCTAGTTATACCAAAATTCGAGGGTTAGAAATTCATAACTCCAAAATCGATTGAGAGCTCGGAATTTGACGATTTTTAGTGGAATATGTAGAGGAGAATTCCTATACCCCTAGCAGCTCCATCTCAGCATGAGACTAGGATAGTTGTTTCTGAGGCAGAGCAGCTCCGAGTACCACCCACCTGAGTTTAACGGACTAGCTTCAGATGACAACTTGGGTTTTCTTGAGGGGTGTCATCGCATTCTCCGCACTATGGGTATTGTGGAGACGAGTGGGGTTTCTTTTACTGCTTTCCAGCTGAGGGGAGCAGCTTATCAGTGGTGGCGTGCCTTTGAGCTTAGTAGTCCAGACGAGGCAGCTTCACTTACTTAGGCTCAGTTCTCAGAGATGTTCTTGCTTGAGTTTGTCCCTCAGAGTCTTTGGGACGCTTGGCGTGCAGAGTTTGAGCAGCTACGCAAGGATAACATGACTGTGTCGGAGTATGAAGTCCGTTACAGTGATTTGGCTCGCCATGCACCAGCTTTGGTTGTCACTGTCAAAGATAGGGTCCAACGCTTTATTGAGGGACTCCACCCCAGTATTCGGACCAGCATGGACAGGGAGCTGGAGACAGATATCCCTTATCAGCAGGCTGTGAGTATTGTCCGGAGGATTGAGACCATGTTAGTCCGGGACAGGGAGGAGAGAGAGGCCAAGTGGTCTCGAGCGACTGGTCATTTTTTAGGAGCCCGTGAACTAACAGCACGCTATGGTAGGGGTTTTGTGAGTCTCCCCGTTCATTCAGCTCTTCCAGCAGTCAGTGGTATTCCAGCTCCTTCTAGACCTCAGGAGCCTTATTATGCACCACCGGTATCTCAGGTGCCTCCTGCTCGAGGTGTTATCACCGGCCAGTCTAGCAGGCCAGTTCAGAGTCAGCATTAGCCGCCAAGTCCTCCGAGGGATTGTTTTGAGTGTGGTGATCCTCGTCATGTGATCAGAGATTGCCCCAGAGCTAGGAGGGGTGCACCACCTCAGACTTATCAAGTTCCACGCCTTCCACCAGGCCCTCCAGCTATCCTTCCAGCTCCAGCTGCTACCCCACCTTCTCAGACAGCCTGAGGTGGAGGTCGGGGAGGTCGAGGTCGAACTAGAGGAGGAGGCCAGGCCAGGTACTATGCTCTTCCATCCCGATACGAGGCCATTTCTTCCGATTCAGTCATTACATGTATTGTTCCCATTTTTCATAGGGATGCCTCGGTATTATTTGACCCAGGCTCTACATATTCGTATGTGTCTTCTTATTTTGCTTCACATCTGGGGATGTCTCGGGATTCTTTGAGTTCCCCCGCTAATGTTTCTACTCATGTGGGAGATTCTCTTATTGTTTACCGCGTATATCGGTCGTGTTTGATAGTTATCAGTGGTTTTGAGACCAGGGCTGATTTATTATTACTCAGTATGGTAGATTTCGACGTTATATTGGGTATGGACTAGTTGTCTCCCTATTATGCTATTCTTGATTGTCACACCAAGTTTGTGACGCTGGCTATGCCAGGATTACCGAGGTTAGAGTGGAGAGGTTCCTTAGAGTACACTCCCCGCCGAGTCATTCTTGTCTTAAGGCTCAGCGAATGGTTAAAAAGGGGGTGCGATGCGTACTTGGCTTATGTGAGAGATGTTAGTGCCGAGACCCCTACAGTTGAGTCGGTCCCCGTTGTTAGAGACTATCCTGATGTTTTCCCAGCTGATCTTCCAGGTATGTCGCCTGACAGAGATATTGATTTTGGCATTGACTTGTTGCCGGGCACTCAGCCCAATGTATCGCCTTGGGGTGCTCCAGTATTGTTTGTGAAGAAAAAAGATGGTTCGATGCGTATGTGTATTGACTACCGGCAGCTGAATAAGGTGACAATGAAGAACAGGTACCCATTGCCCCGCATTGATGATTTATTTGACCAGCTATAGGGTTCTAGGGTGTTCTCCAAGATTGATCTTCGTTTGGGCTATTATCAGTTGAAGATTCGGGAGCCGGATATCCCGAAGACTGCCTTCAGGACCAGATATGGTCACAGTGAGTTCCTTGTTATGTTATTTGGGCTGACCAATGCCCCAGCAGCTTTCATGCACCTGATGCACAACGTATTTCTACCCTATCTTGATACTTTCGTCATCGTGTTCATTGACGACATTCTTGTATATTCTCGGTCCCAATAAGACCATGAGAAACATTTGAGGATCGTACTTCAAACATTGAGAGAGAAGAAGTTGTATGCCAAATTTTCTAAGTGTGAATTTTTGCTTGTTTCTGTGGCATTCTTAGGCCATGTGGTATCTTCGAATGGGATCAAGTTAGACCCGAAGAAGGTAGAGGCAGTGCAGAGTTGGCCTAGACCGTCTTCAGCTACTGAGATCCACAGTTTCCTCGGGTTGGCAGGGTATTATCGCCGTTTTGTGGAGGGATTTTCATCCATTTCAGCGCCCATGACCAGACTGACCCAGAAGGGTGCACCTTTTATATGGACTGAGGAGTGTGAGGAGAGATTTCAGAAGCTCAAGATAGCCCTGACTACAGCTCCAGTGTTAGTATTACCCATAGGTTAAGGGTCCTATACAGTCTATTGTGATGCTTCAAGGATTGGTCTGGGAGCGGTGTTGATGCAGGACGGTAGGGTGATTGCCTACGCGTCCAGGCAGTTGAAGGCGCATGAGAAAAACTACCCTGTTCATGATATCGAGTTGGCAGCGATTATTCACGCCCTGAAGATATGGCATCATTATTTATATGGTGTTCCCTGTGAGATATTCACGTATCACCGGAGTTTGCAGCACATATTTAGGCAGAAATACCTTAATTTGCGCCAGCGTAGGTGGTTGGAGTTACTCAAGGATTATGACACCACTATATTATAGCACCCGGGGAAGGCCAATGTGGTGGCCGACGCCTTGAGTCGCCGGGCGGAGAGTTTGGGTAGTTTGGCATATCTTCGTGTAGTTGAGAGGCCCTTAGCCTTGGATGTTCAGTCCTTAGCCAGTCAGTTCGTGAGACTGGATCTTTCTGAGCCTAGCCGGTTATTTGCTTGTGTTGTTGCTCGATCTTCTCTTTATGACCGCATTCAAGAGCTCCAGTATGAGGATCCCAACCTTTGGGCTCTTCAGGATAGAGCTCGGCAGGGTGATGCCAGGGATGTGACCATAAATGACGATGGTGTGATGAGGATGCATGGCCGTATTTGTGTTCCCTACGTAGATGGGCTTTGAGAGTTGATTATTGAGGAGGCCCATAGCTCGCGGTATTCCATCCATCCGGGTACCGCGAAGATGTACCAGGATCTGAGACAACACTATTGGTGGCGAAGGATGAAGAAGGATATGGCGGAGTTTGTAGTCAAGTGTCTCAATTGTCAACAGGTCAAATGTGAGCATCAGAGACTGGGAGGATTACTTCAGCAGATTAAGCTTCCATAGTGGAAGTGGGAGCGGATCACCATGGACTTTGTGGTTGGACTTCCTCGGACCTTGGGGAAGAATGATTCTATTTGGGTGATTGTGGACCGGCTGACCAAATCAGCTTATTTCATTCCAATGTTGACTACATATTCTTCTGAGAGGTTGGCCCAGATATACATTCGGGAGATAGTCCGGTTGCACGGTGTGGCAGTGTCCATTATATCAGATCGAGGTCCTCGTTCGCACTTCTGGAGAGCATTGCATAGTGAGTTGGGTACCCAAATAGATCTCAGCACAGCATTACACCATCAGACGGACGGGCAGTCCGAGCGCACGATTCAGATTCTCGAGGATATGCTTCGTGCCTGTGTGATGGATTTTGGAGGGTCATGGGATCGATACTTGCCTCTTGCAGAGTTTGCTTATAATAAACACTACCAGTCCAACATTCAGATGGCGCCGTATGAGGATTTGTATGGTAGGCAGTGCAGGTCCCTAGTAGGATGGTTTGAGCTGGGAGAGGCCCGATTGTTGGGTACAGAATTGGTTCAGGATGCTATGGACAAGGTGAAGGTGATCCAGGAGAGACTTCTCACAGCTCAGTCCAGGCAGAAGAGTTACGCGGATCGGAAGGTTCGTGACTTGGCATTCATGGCTGGTCATCGGGTTTTGCTTCGGGTATCGCCTATGAAGGGCGTCATGAGATTCAGGAAGAAGGGTAAGCTGAGTCCAAGGTTCATTGGCCCTTTTGAGGTATTGCAGCGGGTTGGGGAGGTAGCCTATGAGTTGGCCTTGCCTCCTAACCTAGCAGGAGTTCATCCGGTATTCCACGTTTCCATGCTCCGGAAGTATCACGGTGATCCGACTCACGTTTTGGATTTTAGCTCAGTCCGGTTGGACAAGGATCTATCATATGTTGAGGAGTCTGTGGCTATTTTGGACATGCAGGCCAGAAAGCTCAGATCGAAGAATATTTCCTCAGTCAAGGTTCAGTGGAGGGGTCATCCGGTCGAGGAGGCGACTTGGGAAATCGAGCAGAATATGCGGAGTCAGTACCCTCATCTTTTCACAGCTTCAGGTATGTTTCTACACTCGTTCGAGGGCGAACGGTTTTCTTAAGAAGGGGAGAATGTAACGAACCGGTTGTCGTTTTGAGAGTTAGTGCTCCGATCCCTTAACAACTGGTTCTCCCATGTCGATTTATGTTATCGGAACCTGTCGGAGCGTTGAGTGGTGAAAAGGTTCTTTCTCTCAAAGAATCCCATGTAAAAATCTCCTTCCATATTTTTAAGCGTGATTAGCAACATTAGATGCAAGACGGAAAGGAAATTTCACGGATGAGGTAGGAAATAAGGTGATGAAATATAAAAAATATACAATATTCTAAAAATCTAAGGAAAAAGGAACTTTTTCAATGGGTGTAGTTGAAACTCATTGAAAACATATTGATAAGTCAATGTACAAAATTTGAGGAAGATTGGAGGTGATTTGGACTGGTTTTGTATCAAAATTCATAATTAAATCAAGTTCAAAAAATTCTTCTGCGATACATGTATCTCACACACAGATATACATGGATATACATGTGATACACAATTGATACAAATATGATACATATGTGATACACACATCATTTTTTTCCATGTTCAGTTTTTACTTCAAATTTTCAATTCAAACCACCTCAAAACTTCACCAAATCATCCCAAAACTGATATTCAAGATCCATAAGATGTACCCAATATATTCTAATAACACCCACTCAAAAGAAAACAAAACTTTGACATTTTCTGCTACAAATAGCTAATTGGCTAATATTAGTAATATTTGGCTAATATTAGTAATATTTTATGAATTGGCCAATTTTTGTAATGAGCTACTTATAAATGGATATAGCTGGTAATTTCCCATTAAGAATTATCTCAACTTACTTAAAATACTACTCACATTTAACATACTTTGTACACCTTAATATCATGGTCATGTAGTACCTTATATGTCACTAGTCCATAAATAGGGAGTATTATAGCTTGGACCGTAGTTTATCTCCAACCTTGACGAAATTCATTTTCTTCGATTTGCTTACCCTCTCACCTTCACGAATTTACAACAAAAAATTAACATACGAAAATGCAGGCGCAGAAGAATATCCGCGGGTGCGGAGCCGCACCTGCGACCCAGCCACCACAGGTGCGACCCTAGGCCATTTAAATGAATTTCCGCACCTGCGATTGATTCTCTGCAGATGCGGCACCGTAGGTGCGATCCCAAGGTCGCAGGTGCGGAATCTATTTGCTGGTTATACCAAAATCCGAGGGTTAGAAATTCATAACTCCAATCTCGATTGAGCTCGGAATTTGACAATTTTTAGTAGAATTCGAAGAGGAGAATCATAGGTAACGTTTTCTAACCTTAATCCAATTTTATATCAATAATCTCTATCATTTTCCTCAATCTAATCAATAAAATTGGATGAAAAACTATGAAATTAGGATGAAACTTCCCCAAGTAGAAATATGAGGATCTAGGGAGATTTAGACGTCGGATTTTGATGATTCTTGTTCGAGTGAGTTCGTGAGCGAATGGGTGTTCGGAAAATATAATTTTTACCTTATTCCGACTCATGGGCCCGGGGGACCTTTTGGGCAAATTTCCTAATTTCATGTATTATCTTAGAAATAATTAGCTATTTTGTCCCCTTGAAGTGATATTTACGTTATGCAATCGAATTGAATAGATTTGGGCCACCCGGAGTCGGATAATCGTGGGAAGATCCTGGTATTGAGTTGATTAGCGCAGTCAAGGTAAGTGGCTTTCCTAATTCTGTGTTGGGGATTTCCCTTAGGCATTTTTATACTTATTTTACTATGTGGACGTCGTGTACGTGAGGTGAAAAGTGCGTACACGGGTCATGGTTGCTAAATTCCCGCTTTTCCTTCCATGACATAACTCATTTCATTCCTATATTACTGCTTCATGTTATAACTGATGAGTTAGCATAGGAATGAGCATGCCTACCTGTTTTCACTTGAATTCCCCGCACTTGCTACTATTTGTTCCATGCTTAGGCAGTTTTGCCTTATTTTTTCCTATTGTTTTCTTGAATTGTTTAATTAAGCCGTATCTGATAGGATTCTGCATCTCATATTTAAATTGGGACTACGCACTAAGATCCGGGAGTTTTCCCTTTGTACTACATAGCATATTTAAATTGGGACTACACACTGAGATCCAGGAGCTTTCCCCCTATACTGCATAGCATATTTAAATTGGGACTACGGACTGAGATCCGGGAGCTTCCCCCTACACTGCATTGCATATTTGATTTTGAGTGATGTGCCGGAGAATTGCGGCACATTTAATACCAAATTACTTAAATTATAGTTTGTTTCAAGAACATTTGCCTTTTATACTTATAGAATTTTGACGTTTTGCAGTGTATGAGATGTAAAGACACAAGACCATGAAAAGAAAGCAAAGAAGCTAAAAAGTGAGGGGAGAAACAGTAATGGGATCGCATATCTGACAAGAGAGCGTCGCATAACTCAAATGCGAAACGCATTATTCACCCAGGGATCGCAGACCGCAACAGAAAAGATGGGCCAATCTCAAGGGCTAAAATGCGGTCGAGTATGCGATCGCATAACTCACATGCGAAACGCATTGTTCGCCCTGGGATCGCAAACCGCAACAGAAAAGATGGGCCAATCTCAAGGGCTAAAATGCGGTCGAGTATGCGATCGCATAACTCACATGCGAAACGCATTGTTCGCCCTGGGATCGCAAACCGCAACAGAAAAGATGGGCCAATCTCAAGGGCTAAAATGCGGTCAAGTATGCTATCGCATAACTAATATGCCAACCGCATACTTAATCGCAGAATCTCCGATACCTGAAACTGCCCCGAGAATGCGATGTGAATATGTGGTCGCACATCAACAATGCGAACCGCAAATCAACAATGCGGTGACGACCAGGAAACTAGGGTTTAGTTATGCGATGAGAACAAGAAGGATGCGATCCGCATCCCTGATATGCGACAGGAATGCGATCGCATAACCTGTCTGCAGGGGTATTTTTGTCTGTGACCCACCCGACCTTTGGGCCAATATAAAAGGATTTACTTGGGTTTTGTGGGTCATTCTTCTCAGTTTTTGAAGAACATTCCCCCATTAGAATATTCTCTCTTTTTGGAAGCATTATAACACTTCATTCTTGATTTGTAAGCATTCATGACACTCAATACTTCTAGCTTTTTGTCATTTATTATGAGTGGCTAGCCTTAAATACTAAGGTTGTGGACCCTAGATGGGTGTTATGTATTTGGGTATTTAACATTGAATATATGCATAATGGGTTGTTGATATTTATTTACTCTTCGTTATACATTTCTTGTTGATGGTTGCAAACATTAACTTATGCCATAAATTCTTTCGTAGCTTGGAAATGCGGGTTATAATTGGTAAGGGTAAATATCAAAGACTCAAGACTTTCAACCTTGTTTAATAGAATCACTTAGGGATAAGATGGTTTTATTTGGCACAAAGTGATTTGGACTTCATCGCAACTCTTTTATATTTGGGAAAATTATAAAGAGGAAGTACTACCCTATTATTGGAAAATATTGGGTAGCCATCTAGAAATCAAATGCATATCAAGAACTTCCCATTAGAAATATATCATATTAATACCCATTTGCATTACACGTCATTAAAAGGGGACACAACCTTGGTTCAATCTCAACTCAATGTTCACAATATTATCCATCTCGATGGAACCGGATACACATCTTCTCCTATCTCAATAATAATAATAAACATGGATAATAGGCTTAGAGACAACAAGAATCACAAGAACTAACTTTCACTCGCATATTATGACCTGACCACAACGTATAGGTACTCGTCACCTCACCTATACATCGCATTTAGCAACAAAACAAGTAGAAAGTATTCACATAACACCTATTCCCTCAAGCTAAGGTTAGACACAACACCTACCTCAGTTACGCATGCCACTCACTGCTCAATTACAACTTTTCCTTTCGGATTCACCTCCAACACACTCGAATCTAATCATAATTAGTTCAATATCATTCATTAATTTTAAAGGAACTAACTTTACTGAAAAATTATGGTTTTCCTAAGTTTTCTAAAAAAAAGTTAAAAACCGATCCCAGGCCCGCTTGGTCCAAACTCGGGGTTCAGACCAAATTTCGTTTACCCATTCACCCCCGAGCCCTAGTATGCAATTAATTTCGAAATCCGACCCCAATTTGAGGTCAAATATTTGATTTTTACAAAATTCTCTAATTCTACCCAAACCCCCAATTTCTACCATGAAAATTCTTGATTTTTAATTGAAAAGTGATGAAAAACATTGGGTAATCGAAAGAGAAGAGTTTAGAATCGTTTACCAACACTTTGGGGATGAACTTGTGGGTTGAAAATCACCTCTAGGTATTTTTAGTTCTAAAATATGTGAAAAATAGGTTCTTCCCATGTTAAAATTTGTTATTAAATTGCTGGACAGGCCTTCATCGCGTTCGCGATGGGCCTGTCGTGATTTCAGAGGGTCTGGCCCAGTGACCTTCACGTTCGCAGTGCTAAGGACGCGTTCGCGGAGCTTTGCTCCAGTTGGCCATCGCGATCGCGGCCCAACGGACACATTCGCATAGAATAAGTCGAGCCCCCTCCCCCAGGACCATTAACTCACAACGTTCACGATGGCCTGGTCGCGTTCGCGAAGGGTAATCCCCCAGTGCTTCGCGCTCGCGACCAAGGCTACACATTCACATAGAACAAAATGCCCCCCAGTAATTTTACATTTCGCGATCGCGGGAGAAGTTTCGCGATCGCGAAGCACAAAATCACTGCGCACCAGATACAACAAAACAACAGTTAATTCTAAGTTCAAAACATCCCGTAGCCTATCCAAAACTCACCCTAGCCCTCGGGGCTCCAAACCAAACATGCATGCAAGTCTAAAAATGTCATACAGACTTGCTCGTGCGATCGAATCATGAAAATAACATCTAAAACTATGAATTTAACCTCAAAACTCATGATTTTTCTCAAGAACACTTAAATTTCACTATTTCTCAAGGGGACGTCCGAATCACGTCAAATCAACTCGGATCCTCACCAAATTTTACCGATAAGACTTAAATATCATAATAAACCTGTATCAGGATACGGGCCCGATACCAACAATTTCAAACATTAATTCATTTCTTTATTTCATTTAAAATCCAGTATAACTATTTTCTTCAAAATATTATTTCTATAGCTAGGGACCTCGGAATTTAATTTCGGGCATACGCTTGAGTCCTATATTTTACGCGGACCTCCCGGGATTACCGAAATACGGATTCGGGTCCGTTTACTCAAAATCTTGACCAAAGTCAACTAAAACCAAATTTTAACTGTAAAAAAATATTATTTCTCATATTTTCACATAAAAGCTTTCCGGTTTCATGCCCGGACTGCGCACGCAAATATAGGTGACTAAAATTAATCTTTTAAGGATAATAAGCCTGGAATGGAGTCGTAATTCATAAGATGACCCATTGGGTCATCACATCCAAGGGCCAGGGCATTCCCCCCTTTAGGCCTCTTTCTCGCACCACGACTTGTGGTCGGAGTCCTTTGAATGTCATAACGGTTGCTACCTTTTATCATGCAAGTTGTACGATTCTGACCTTGTAAGTGCGCCTATCATTAATAAATAATCAATTAATTTAAATGCTAGAAAATCAATTTTAACGCTCTAAAATTTATAGAACATTATTGAAAATACTTGTATAAATCTTGTAAATTATGTAATGATGCAAAAATGATATTTTGAAAGTATATATACTATTTGAAAAAATATGAGGGAAAAATTGGGTATCAATAAGTAACATATTTGAACTTGTATTTGAAGGTATTTAACTCTGGGAACTATTATATATGAGAGGTATTGGGGTGACGTACACGCTAGGTGACGAGGATGTGTGCGTGCACCAGAGTGTTCATGATAAGAGTTGGCTTTTAGGCTATTATGGGATGGTTCTGCTACCATGCCTTATTATATTCGTGTTTTCTAGACTTGTATAATCGTTTGAGTTCTGATTCATGTTAAAATACTTTCTAGGATATGTACTACCTGTTTGACACTTGATAGTGCTATTCTTGCCGTTTCTGACCTATTCGCCTTGATTATACACATACTCTTAGTCATGATGCTATATCTGTGTATGATATCTCTATCTTAGAACTTTCTTACTTGATTCCTCGCTTTTTATTGATGCCTCCTATGTGTAACACTATTGCAATGAGTATTATGAGACGCGTTTTGAGACTTGAACAGTTAATGGAGGAGGTTGGGCCATAGAGTCGATTTGGTATTGATTTCAAGGTGACGCACACACTAGGCTCCTATTGGGCTAACTGTTATTAATTTGGGCCGACGCGTGCACCAGTACCCACTATTTGGGCTAAGTGATTATGATTAATGTTTGGGCAAGATCCTCCCCTACGGAGTTTGACATGCCAGCATTGAGCGCAGGCACATTATTTTATATATGTGCTTTGATGAGGGCATTTAAGTGTCACGACCCCAAAACTACCTTGGTCGTGATGACGCCTATCGTGAAATCAGACAAGCCACACACTTCATTTGCTTAAAGTTGATTTAAAAAAAACCATTATATTTGCAGCAAGAGTCTCATTTTATAAAGCATTATAATGTTTAACATCATTGAAACCCAACTAAACAAATACCCGATCTAGTGTCACCGAGTCATTAGCTACTATAAATAAACTGTCAAAATACAAAACTGACATAATATTGTCTGAAATAATAACATGCGGTAGGTAGATAAAGAAGGAGAAAACGAGGTTGCGATCGCCAGCTGCTACCTCGAAGACTCCAAAAGAAACTATGACAGCAAATCAATAACCGCTACCGGGTCCGGATATACCTGGATCTGCACACAAGGTGCACGGGATAATGTGAGTACACCAACTCAGAAGTAACAAACCCAAACTAGGGGCTGAGGGGTAGTGACCGACTAAACCTCAATAATTATAATCATTAGCGTACAAAATTTAGACATATTCATAGTTTATCAGCAATAACAACAGAATATGCCAGATATATCTCAATATGCTCTACATGCCAACATATCAATAGTGTGGAAATGCACGTAGTTCTCACCACTCTCCCACAGAAGTCCACTCAGTACTATATATGGCTCTCAGGCCCAGGGAAGATCCATCACGGAATATGCCTGAACACCGGTGACGGTGGTCACTCAGTACTGAGGAAAAGGCCAATCCAGCCCCACAGAGAAGATCCATCTCCGGAATACAACACTCGGACAAGATCCATGTCCAGGGACAATCCATCCCTCACATAACATCAACTTCGGACAAGATCCATGTCCAGGGAATATCCATCCCTCACATAATATCAACTTCGGACAAGATCCATGTCTGGGGAAGATCCATCCCTCAATATCAATGCGCTCACTAGGGGTGTAAAGACTCCGGAGGGGCCCTATTGGCCCAAGCGCTATATCAAGCCAACAAAGGAATGATCAAAGTATCATTGCAGTGTGCAGTCCGATCTCATAACTATCTCAATAGAAGGCTCTCGGCCTCACTCAGTCATTACTCTCAAGTCTCGCTCACATGGCTCACAGATGCATGAATTAGCCCGGAACAATGATTAATATATATAAAATTACAATTACCGAGACTGAGGTATGAAATGATATGCTGTGACAGGACTGAGTATATGAAATCGAATAAACACATAAAGAGACAGTAATATATGACCACTCGGGTCTCAGCATTTTCGGCGTGAAGCCCTAAAATTTAACTTAGCATGATTTCCAACATGTTTGCATGTAAACGACCGCTCAGGTCTTAACAATATCGGCGTGAAGCCTTAATATAGAAAATTTATCATGATTCCTAACATGTTCACATTATTCACATTGATAGAAGCACATATATCATTAGTAAATAATCACTAAACGGTGCCATGGGATGAACCAGGGCAAAAGTCTCACGATGCACGCCCGCACGCCCATCACTTGGCATGTGCGTCACCAATTCTAATCACATAACAAGTAGTTCGGGGTTTCGAACCCTCAGAACCAAGTTTGGAAACGTTACTTATCTCAAAACCGGCTAAAATCCAAGCCTACAGTGCCTTTGCCTCTAGACTCGGACTCCGAGTGCTCCAAATCTACCAAAAATCAGATTCATATCATTATTATATGCCAAGGAACGAAGACCATTCAAAAATTATCAAAATTACCCAAAAATCCCGAAATTGGCAAAAACTGATCCCCGGGCTCATGTCTCGGAATTCGATAAAATTTACACCTCAAGGATGCTTATCCTCCCACGAGTCTATACATACCAAGAACATCAAAATCGGACCTCAATTGCCCACTTAAATCATCAAAAGAATTTCTCAAACTTTCCTCCCATTTTCCCATAATTTCCACTCTAATTCCTCAAATTAAATGGTAACAATCAAGACTAAATCATGGAATTAACCCAAATATGATCGGAACACTTACCTCATGAACTCCACTGAAAATCCCTTCAAATTCCACCTTCTCCCGAGCTCTCTAATAGGTTTTTGAAAATATAGACTAAACCCTCGTTTTTGAACTTAAAGTTTCTGCCCAGGAATTACTCACTGCGATAGCGAAACTCCTCACGCGATCGCGATGAAAAAATATGATGTCCCACTAATTTACCCTACGTGATTTCAAAACCACTCACGCGATCGAGATGCACTGCCACTCAACCCCACGCGATTGCAAGCCCCCTTACGCGATCGCGAAGTACAATAGCTCAACCCCCCTCACGCGCCCTTCAACTCTACGCGAACGCGAACAGCACCACGCGTTCGCACTGCACAACGATCACATACTCACACGATCGCGACCTCCACCACGCGATCACATAGAACAAAACCCTGCCATCTCTAGATAGGCCTACGCGATCGCAAACATCCTCCCGCGATCGCGTAGATGGAAACCAGAAACTTACACCAGCAAAAATCTGCCATGTTTTTAAGCCAAGATGTGGTCCGTTAGCACCCCCGAAACTCACCCGGGGCCCTCGAGACCTCAACCAAATGTGCCAACGCCTCCCATAAGTTTATTCAAACTTAGTCGAGCCTTCAAAACACCCAGAACAATGCCAAATACCCTAATTCACCTTGGATTCAAGCCTATGAACTTTGAAGCTTTCAAATTTTGCCAAAGATGCCGAAACCATCCAAAACACATCCGATTGACCTCAAAATTTGAACACACATCCAAAATGACCCTACAAACCTGTTCCAACTTCTGGAATTCCATTCCGACCTTGATAGCCTATTTTCCATTGCCGACTAGAAATCGCCAAAACTCAATTTCGCCAATTCAAGCCTAATTCTACTCCGGACCTCAAATTCACATTCCGAACACACTCCTAAGTCCCAAATCACCTAACGAAGCTATCTGAGCTATAAAATCCACATTTCGAGGTCGTTTACCTATAAGTCAACTCCCGATTGACTTTTTCCAACTATTAAGCTCATTTAAGAGACTAACTGTCTCTATTCTCACTACGACCACTATGAACCCGAACCAACTGACCCAACACAACATAAATAGGCTAAGCAGTACATGAAAAATCAAAAACAGGGAAAATGAGGCTAATCTCACGGAACGACCGGCCAGTTCGTTACATCCTCCCAAATTTAAACATATGTTCGTCCTCGAACGTACCCAGAGTTGTTCCAAAAACCACCAAATTTGCCGTGTAGCCTACCATGCACATGACCGGGGGTGATCCCACGTCACCCTATCCCATATAGGTCCAATAGCACAACACAAATGAAGTTTCGACATCCTGACCTATAAACCTTAGAACCACATTTCTACTTCTGAAATAATTATTAGATCAAAATCCCACAACTATAAAATGGGCAAGTATGAACACGCTGTATCAAGCCATATCCGTAACCCAAGATGTAATCACATAATATACCGCATGACTCAAACACTCATAGCGATAACTCCTAATCACAATAGCTTTCAAACAACCCAATATTTGTACATAACTTCTTATCAAGCAATGCCTCGTTCAAACACTTTCATATACTGCCAATGATGAAAGAAACACGTAGAAACCAACAATCATTCGTTTGATCAGCCAGTCATGGAGCTCCCCCTTTCTCTGACAGAAACTATAGCAGATTTCTAAGCCAAGTCCCGATATCATCCTTCCAACCATGCTGTAGTCAACTCTGGTAGTATTCATTCTAGGCCCAATGACCTCTTCTCGTCTGACACGACCACTCTGATGACATGATGCATCAACACAATCTAAAGCCATAACCTGTGCAACTCGTGCACTCAATAGTAACATCCCACGAATTCAAATCATAGAAAAGATTCACACGAGGGGACTATGCCGCCATTAACAATTACCATAACAACACCATGCTAAGATCCTGTCACACATTGTAAAATCAAAACACACGAATCTGACACCAAGGATCATACCTACACATAACTCCTCTACAATGCGTGATCTCATCCAACACTGGTTCACATGAAATACATTCAAGCCACCTCGCTCCAAATCAATAACAACGCAAAATTTGACATCCAGTACTAAAGTGCATTTCCATAACCATGGGGAAAGTCGTATGATACCATGCCACACGAATCAGAAAGAACATAACCAATACATCTCAATCCCGTAATACTCAATTACTTACCTTACTCAAATCCCGCTATAAAGCCCAAATAAATCCGCGCCATATGTGCATCTAAACGACAATCACCACTCCTCGCAACACCGAAAGGTAACTCATAGATCCCTCCAGAATATGAATAAACTCAAAGACAATCGAATGTTGCATCCCTCAATAATAGCAATTTGGAGTCAACAATTTCAGCCCGGTGCCGAACACACACCCATATTGGCCTACCAATGAACTCTAAATCAACTCTCACCCGCAACAGATAGATAACTCTCTCCGAAAGTTCACAATGACTGAATCATGGCATATACTAACATCTGACAAGCTTTGCTCGCATCCTCACAATCCACAACCACAAAATAATCTTTTTATGAGAACTCTCAGTCTCGAAGTCCCTGAACAAATTACCATATCTCATCCCAAAACTTCACCGCTCAAATATATAACACACCCCTAATGCTCAATCATTCCACGAGGGATACCCCTATAATCCTTCCGTGTCTCTACATAACCTTGAATATCAGCAGTCGATCCAACAAGAGAGCGTCACAATACCAATAAAGCACCCTCACTCCACACATTTCCCCTTTATGAAATGTATACCTTCATCAAGCCACCCAAAAGACATCATTTACTTTGTCATCTGAAACTGCCAATGCTACCTAAAAAATTTGACCTTCCTTCCAGAACTGAACCGTGTCCTCACACATGAAAATCTCAACCCTATACAATGTACCGCATACACCATGCCATCCTATGATAAATATGGGAACTTCATAACCCCTTCCGAGCCACAAGAAACTACGTACCTAACTAGCAAAGAACTTTACATTCGATCCCATCTAGAAATGAAATCACTATACATCACATACTCCTCACGCCAGTAGTGTAACGACCTGGTCGGTCGTTTTGAGAGTTAGCACCCCGATCCCCTAATTACTAATTCTCCCATGTCTATTTATGTTATTGAAACTTGTTGTAGCGTTGAGTGGTGAAATCCGGAGTTATTTTGGACGCTTAGTCCTTAAATGTGGATTTTAGTTTTTGAAATCAGACTGTAGTCCTTAAATGTGGATTTGACTCAGGCTCTACATATTCGTATGTGTCTTCTTATTTTGCTTCCCATCTGAGGATATCTCGGAATTCTTTGAGTTCTCTCGTTTATGTTTCTACTCCTGTGGGAGATTCTCTTTTGTGGACCGCGTATATCGGTCATGTTTGATAGTTATAAGTGGTTTTGAGACCAGGGCTGATTTATTATTACTCAGTATGGTAGATTTTGATGTTATATTGGGTATGGACTGGTTGTCTCCCTACTATGATATTCTTGATTATCATGCCAAGACCGTGACGTTGGATATGCCAGGACCACCGAGGTTAGAGTGGAGAGGTTCCATAGAGTACACTCCCCGCCGAGTCATTTCTTTTCTTAAGGCTCAGCGGATGGTTGAAAAGGGGTGTGATGCGTATTTGGCTTATGTGAGAGATGTTAGTGTTGTGACCCCTACAACTGAGTCTGTCCCCGTTGTTAGGGACTATCCTGATATTTTTCCAGCTGATCTTCCGGGTATGCCGCCCGACAAAGATATTGATTTCGGCATTGACTTATTGCCGGGCACTCAGCCCATTTCCATTCCTCCCTATCGCATGGCTCCTCCTGAATTGAAGGAGTTGAAGGAGAAGTTGGAGGAGTTGCTTGACAAAGGTTTCATCAGGCCCAGTGTATCACCTTGGGGTGCTCCAGTGTTACTTGTGATGAAAAAGGATGGTATGATGTGTGTGTGTATTGACTACCGGCTGAATAAGGTAACAGTGAAGAACAGGTACTCATTGCCTCACATTGATGATTTATTTGACCAGCTACAGGGTGCTAGGGTGTTCTCCAAGATTGATCTTCGTTCGAGCTATCATCAGTTGAAGATTCGGGAGCCGGATATCCCGAAGACTGCCTTCAGGACCAGATATGGCCACTGTGAGTTCCTTGTTATGTCATTTGGGCTGACTAATGCCCCATCAGCCTTCGTGCACCTGATGCACAGCGTATTTCGGCCGTATCTTGATACTTTTGTCATCGTGTTCATTGACGACATTCTGGTATATTCTCGGTCCCAGGAGGACCATGAGAAGCATTTGAGGATCGTACTTAAGACATTGAGAGAGAAGAAGTTGTATACCAAATTTTCTAAGTGTGAATTTTGGATTGATTCTGTGGCATTCTTAGGCCATGTGGTATCTTCGGATGGGATCAAGGTAGACCCGAAGAAGGTGAAGGCGATGCAGATTTGGCCTAGACCGTCTTCAGCTACTGAGATCCGTAGTTTCCTCAGTTTGGCTGGGTATTATTGCCGCTTTGTGGCCGGATTTTCATCCATTTCAACGCCAATGAACAGACTGACCCAGAAGGGTGCACCTTTTATATGAACTAATGAGTGTGAGGAGAGCTTTCAGAAGCTCAAGATAGCCCAAACTACGGCTCCAGTGTTAGTATTACCCACAAGTTTAGTGTCCTATACAGTCTATTATGATCCTTCGAGGATTGGCCTAGGAGCAGTGTTGATGTAGGTCGGTAGGGTGATTGCCTACGTGTCCAGACAATTGAAGGTGCACGAGAAGAACTACCCTGTGCATGATCTTGAGTTGGCAGCGATTGTCCACGCCCTAAAGATATGGCGTCATTATTTATATTATGTTCCCTATGAGATATTCACGGATCACCGGAGTTTGCAGCACATATTCAGGCAGAAGGATCTTAATTTGCGCCAGCGTAGGTGGTTGGAGTTACTCAAGGATTATGACATCACTATATTATACCACACGGGGAAGGCCAATATGGTGGCCGACGCCTTGAGTCACCGGGTCTAGAGTTTGGGTAGTTTGGCATATCTTTGTGCAGCTGAGAGGCCCTTAGCCTTGGATGTTCAGTCCTTAGCCATACAGTTCGTGAGGATGGATCTTTCTGAGCCTCGCCGGGTAGTTGCTTACATTGTTGCCTGATCTTCTCTTTATGACCGCATTCGGGAGCGCCAGTATGAGGATCTCAATATTCGGGCTCTTCAGGATAGATTTCGGCAGGGTGATGCCAGGGATGTGATCATAGGTGATGATGGTGTGATGCGGATGCAGGGTCGTATTTGTGTGCCCAACGTAGATGGACTTCGGGTGTTGATTCTTGAGGAGGCCCATAGCTCGCAGTATTCCATCCATCCGGGCACCTCGAAGATGTACCAGGATCTGAGACAACACTATTGGTGGCGAAGGATGAAGAAGGATATAGCGGAGTTTGTAGCCAAGTGTCTCAATTGTCAGCAGGTCAAATGTGAGCATCAGAGATCGGGAGGATTACTTCAGCAGATTAAACTTCCAGAGTGGAAGTGGGAGCGGATCACCATGGATTTTGTGGTTGGACTTCCTCGGACCTTGGGGAAGCATGATGCTATTTGGGTGATTGTGGACCGGCTGACCAAATCAGCCCATTTCATTCCAGTAATGACTACATATTCTTCTGAGAGATTGGCCCAGATCTACATTCGAGAGATAGTCCAGTTGCACGGTGTACTGGTGTCCATTATATCAGATTGAGGTCCTCAGTTCACCTCATACTGCTGGAAAGCTTTGCATAGTGAGTTGGGTACACAGATAGTTCTTAGCACAACATTTCACCCCCAGACGGACGGGCAGTCCGAGCGCACGATTCAGATTCTTGAGGATATGCTCCGTGCCTGTGTGATGGATTTTGGAGGGTCATGGGATCGATACTTGCCTCTTGCAGAGTTTGCTTATAATAACAGCTACCAATCCAGCATTCAGATGGCGCCGTATGAGGGTTTATATGGTAGGCGGTGCAGGTCTCCAGTAGGATGGTTTTAGCCGGGCGAGGCCCGATTATTGGGTACAGACTTGGTTCAGGATGCCCTGGACAAGGTGAAGGTGATCCAGGAGAGACTTCATAGCTCAATCTAGGAAGAAGAGTTACGCGGATCGGAAGGTTCGTGACTTGGCATTCTTGGCTGGTGATCGGGTTTTGCTTCGGGTATCGCCTATTTAGGGCATCATGAGATTCGGGAAGAAAGGTAAGCTAAGTCCGAGGTTCATTGGCCCTTTTGATGTGTTGCAGAAGGTTGGGGAGGTTGCTTATGAGTTGGATTTTCCTCCCAACCTAGCAGAAGTTCATCCAGTATTTCACGTTTCCATGCTCCGGAAGTATCACGGTGATCCGACTCATGTTTTGGATTTCAGCTCAGTCCAGTTAAACAAGGATCTATCATATGTTGAGGAGCCTATGGCTATATTGGCCAGGCAGGTCAGAAAGCTCAGGTCGAAGAATATTGCCTCAGTCAAGGTCCAATGGAGGGGTCACCCAGTCGAGGAGGCGACTTGGGAGGCCGAGCGGGATATGCGGAGTAAGTACCCTCATCTTTTCATAGCTTTTGGTATGTTTCTATACTCGTTCGAGGATGAACGATTTTCTTAAGAGGGGGAGAATGTAACGACCCAGTTAGTCATTTTGAGAGTTAGCACCCCGATCCCCTAATAACTGCTTCTCCCAAGTCTATTTATGTTATTGAAACTTGTCGGAGCGTTGAGTGGTGAAATCCGAAGTGATTTTGGACGCTTAGTCCTTAAATGTGGATTTTAGCTTTTGAAATCAGGCCGTAGCTAGAACTATGTGAAGAAATGTGGATTCCGTCGACTCTGTTAGCTCCGTTGGGTGATTCTGGGGTTAGGAGCGTGTTCGGAATATATTTTCGAGGTCGGTTGTGGAATTAGGCTTGAATTGGCGAAAGTTAGAATTTTGGCGATTTCGGCCGATAGGTGAAATTTTGATATCGGACTCGGAATGGAATTCCGAAACCGACAGCAGGTCCGTAATGCCATTTATGACCTTTTTGCAAATTTTGAGGTCGTTCAGATGCGTTTTGACGTGTTTCGGCATCGGATGTGAATTTTAGAAATTTCCTAAGTTCTTACGCTTGAATCTATGCATATTTTATTATTTTGATGTTATGAGATGTGATTTTAAGGCTCGACCAAGTTTTAATGAGGTATTAGGATGGATTGATAATTTTGGTTGAGGTCTCGGGGGGCCTCGGGTGTGTTTAGGATGCCCAAACAGGCATGTTTTTGGCGTAAACTCTTTGCTGGTTTTCACCAGCAGCTTTTTTGTTCATTGTGATCGCAAGTCTCTATCCAAGATCGCATAAGGTAAATGAGAGGAGGCCTGGAGTTGTTCTCTGCGATCGCATGATGAATTCCGCGATCGCATTATGCTGGAAATTTAGCCTTCGCGATCGCGTGGTGTATCCATGGTCTGAGGGAGTTTCGTCAATTGTCCTGTGCGGTCGCGAGGTCCCAAACGCGATCACAAAGAGCTGGGTTGTGAGGGTCCGTGATCGCAGGCCTATATCCACGTTCGCGTAAGAGGAGTTCTGGGCGCGTGGGAGATTACTCTCCGCGATCACGACGCATTGTGCGCGATCGCATAAGGCAATACCTAGGAAGTCTTTTAAAAAAAAACAATTCCGAGGGTTTATGTTATTTTCAACATTTTTGATTTTGAGAGCTCGGGAGAGGCGATTTTTGGAGGCATTTTCACCTGGGTAACTTGGGTAAGTAATTTCTATCAATTATAGATCAATTTCCATGATCCCAATCTTAAATCCCACCTTTAATTTCGAAAGTTTTGGGTAGAAAATGGGGAAAAAGGGGTGAACTTCATATACCAAATTGAGTTTTGATTGGGTGTTTGGCCTCCGATTTGAGAGATTCTTATATGGTTAGACTCGTAAGTGAACGAGTGTCCGGAAAATATAATTTTTACCCGATTTCGAGATATGGGCCTGGGGGACTTTTTGGGCGAATTTCCTAATTTCGCGTATTAGCTTAGAAATAATTAGCTATTTTGTTCCCTTGAAGTGATGTTCACATTATGCAATCAAATTGAATAGATTTGGGCCACCCGGAGTCGGATACTCGTGGCAAGAGCGTGGTATTGAGTTGATTAGCGCAGTCAAGGTAAGTGGCTTGCCTAACTCTGTGTTGGGGATTTCCCTTAGGCATTGTTATACTGATTTTACTATGTGGACGCCGTGTACGTGAGGTGACGAGTGCGTACACGGGTCATGGTTGCTAAATTCCCGCTTTTCCTTCCATGATATAACTCATTTCATTTCTATATTACCGCTTCACGTTATAACTGATTAGTTAGCTTAGGAATGGGCATGCCTACCTGTTATCACTTGAATTCCCCGTACTTGCTACTATTTGCTCCATGCTTAGGTAGTTTTACCTTATTCTTGCCTATTGTCTTCTTGAATCGTTTAATTAAGCTGTATCCGATAGGATTCTGCATCTCATATTTAAATTGGGACTACAGACCGAGATCCGGGAGCTTTCCCCCTGTACTGCATAGCATATTTAAATTGGGACTACGGACTGAGATCCAGAAGCTTTCCCCCTGTACTGCATTGCATATTTGCTGTTGAGATATATGCTGTGCTGAGCTGAGGGCTTTTCTTTATTACTTCTTTCAGTTTTCCTTTAAATTCTGCTTATTTTAGCTATTTATATGTCACTGTTCAAACTTATAACTGTCTTATTTTCAAACTCAGTAGAGCCTTAACCTGACCTCGTCACTACTTGACTGGGGTTAGGCTTGGCACTTTCCTGCGCATGTTTTCTCCATGTGCAGATCCAAGGTACCAGTACACAACGTTTTGGCTAGGAGTACTACAACAGCTGTTAGGAGACCGCGAGGTAATTCTGCAGCGTCCGCAGAATCCCACGTATCCCCATCTACTCTATTACAGACTTAAGAGATATACATATACACATTTTATTTGTTCCGTTGTATAGAGCTATAGTCGTGTTAAGCTTGTGATTTGTGACATTCCGGGTTTTCGGAAAGTTTAAGTTGTACATGCCGAGCGGCTAAGTTTTATAGTATTGCTTCTTCTTTACTGTTCTATTATTGTTTGTCTTATTTTTCGAAAATTTAGGCTTACCTAGTCGTAGAGACTAGGTACCGTCATGGGACCGTTCGGAGGGTAAGTCGGGTCGTGACAAGTAGAAAATATACATCTTTAACCATAGTAGGAACCATCCAGAACTATCCGAATCCCATTTGCTCAACACCAAACCGTCAGGACTGAATCCTCCTAACTACCAAGCTACGCAGGTGTCCAACACCCAAGAGCATTGCTAAGAAACACCTGTAAAACTCATTGCCTCATAAACACCCCAAAGAACTAATACTATCCCTTACCATGCTGATCCGACCTATTACCAAGCTGCCCTGTTTATCCAAGTTCCTTCTAACTTACCTTCGAATTGATACTTCTCCTTGCCATTATACCGCAATTCTCAACCTAGTCTCACCATACGAGACCCAAGCATAAGACCGTACCGCCTAAGGCTCGTAAGCCGCTGAATACTCTCTCAGAGATCCCCAAAAGTACCATATTCAAAATACTTACCCTGTAGAGACTTCCTGCAAATCTAAAGCCATTACCTTCACTTTCCTGATACTGATATGTATAATCCATGATAATGTAAAAATGTCACAAGTATCGACACCCTCCCAATATAGACCTCAGTTCCTAGCCAAATACACATCCTGAAGATTCCCAATTGTTACATCTAACCTTGAATCCATCAGAACCACTCTCGAGAGTCATCCACTCTACGCAAATCTCAATTACACTGATCAAGCAGACATAATGACCTGACCCCGTTTGCACACCACATACTAGGAAAGTAATCCACACACTTGAAGCAACAAGCAAATTCATACACTGCACACACTACATCTTTTACAATTACAACTAAATCATTCAGTACAATTCATTTACCCATGGAGTACATCACAACCTGTATCGAAGAATTTCCATTACTAGAGTTATTCCCAGACTCCACCTCTGCAGGTCATATATGATTCACCAATATACCTCGAACCGAAACCAATACAACAAAAAATCGTGCAATCAACTTACCATTAGCAGGCTCCCCCTCTTGGCTCAAAGCCATAGGTCAAAATAATCAATAACTCATAATGTCCATACGCTAATACCGCCGGCATATCACAATGAGATTCAACTAAATCCTTCATAAGCTCATATGTAACTCAAACCATTTAACATCTCTAATCATCTGAAATCTCGCATTCACCATTGCAATAGCCGTGCCAACTTCCACAAGCGATCTAAACTCAACTTACAACATATAACATTTACTGGTAAAGGAGTACTTGCTATAGAACTACCTAAGGATTACACCCCTCAGGACACCCCGCGGGAAATAGCCCTGCCTGCTTAGCCTCAAACTGACCTCTCTCTATATCCTTCTAAAAATCGTAGCTATTACACCATTACTTTATTCTTCTGCATCTAAACACAACCAACGCCTACCCTCGAGGCATCACAATATGCGGTATAAGAATCCTGAAGCTGATGGTAGAACTAACACTGGAGTTGTGGTCAAAGAAAATTTTGAGCTTCTAGGAGCTCTACCCACACTCGTTTGACCACATGGATACCCTCACTAGACACCACGTGTCCCAAGAATGCTACTGAACTAAGCCAAAATTCACACTCGGAGAACTTTGCGTAAGGATTTTCCTCCCTCAATCTCTGCAATACAACTCTCAAATGCTAAGCATGCTTCTCCTGGCCACGAGAATATATCAATGAACACAATAACAAGGGAATCCAAGTACACCTGAAACACGCTGTTCATCAAATGCATGAACGCTGTTGGGGCATTGGCCAGCCCAAAAGATATCACCATGAACTCATAACACAACAGAAAGATCCGTTTCACTCCACAGCTAAACAACATGAGAGGTCTTCCAATACACTCACAACTCGAGGCCATATGCCAAATGCAGACAAAAGTCAAACACTCAATAGTTCTTGCAACATATCCAGCCAACCCCTTTTTGTCACAATCAAGCAATATGAACACATCTCACCATCAAATCACACTCGCCACATAGTCATCCAGTGACAAAGTCCCACCAATAAAGACACAAACAGACATATAAGTCCCAAATGCACGTGCTCACACAATTGAAATCTCAGTACTCGAGCCACAAACAAAAACCGACCTCAAGTCCTCCAGATTGGCCCATTATCAACATGCTCAAATCACATCTCGCACCTCACCCATGGAAATCACAAACCGTCAATGCACTGTTGATACCGAGCGCTCACGTGCACATTCGAATACATGGAAAGAGTTCAAAGAATTACGCTTTAGGTCGAATTAATGGGTTTGCACGACAAGAATTAAAGAATGTGAGATTTTTCCTAAAGGTTCTGCAGCCTATCGAAGATAAGTACAGACGTCTCTATACCGATTCGGAAGAATCTACTAAACCTGCTCATGACTAGTGAGACCTATTTGACCTAGAGCTCTGATACCAACTTGTCACGACCCCAAAACTACCCTGGCCGTGATGGCGCCTATCGTGAAATCAGGCAAGCCACACACTTCATTTTCTTAAATTTGTTTTTAAAAAAACGATTATATTTGCAGCAAGAGTCTCATTTTATAAAGCATTATAATGTTTAACATCATTGAAACCCAACAAAATAGATCCCCGATCTAGTGTCACCGAGTCGTGAGCTACTATAAATAAACTGTCAAAATAAAAATCTGACATAATACTGTCTGAAATAATAACATGTGGTAGGTAGATAAAGAACGAGAAAATAAGGCTCTCATTGCCAGCTGCTACCTAGAAGACTCCAAAAGAAACTATGACAGCAAATCAGCAACCGCTACCGGGTCTCGATATACTTGGATCTGCACACAAGGTGCAGGGGGTAACGTGAGTACACCAACTCAGAAGTAACAAACCCAAATTATGGGCTGAGACGTAGTGACGAACTAAACCTCAATAATTATAATCATTAGCGTACAAAATTTAGACATGTTCACAGTTTATCAGCAATAACAATAGAATATGCCAGATATATCTCAATATGCTCTACATGCCAACATATAAACATTGTGGAAATGCACGTAGTGATCACCACTGTCCTACAGAAGTCCACTCAGTACTATATATGGCTCTCAGGCCCAAGGAAGATCCATCACGGAATATGCATGAACACCGGTGACCGTAGTCTCTCAGTACTATGGAAATGGCCAATCCAACCCCACGGAGAAGATCCATCTCCGGAATACAACACTCGGACAAGATCCATGTCCAGGGACGATCTATCCCTCACATAACATCAACTTCGGACAAGATCCATGTCGAGGGAAGATCCATCCCTCACATAATATCAACTTCGGACAAGATCCTTGTCCAGGGAAGATCCATCCCTCAATATCAATGCGCTCACTGGGGGTTTAAAGACTCCGGAGGGGCCCTATTGGCCCAAGCGCTATATCAATTCAACGAAGGCATGATCAAAGTATCGTTGCGGTGTGTAGTCCGATCTCATAACTGTCTCAATAATAGGCTCTCGGCCTCACTCAGTCATTACTCTCCAGTCTCGCTCATATGGCTCATAGATGCATGAATTAGTCCGCAACAATGATAAATATATGTAAAATTACAATTACCGAGATTGAGGCATGAAATGATATGCTATGATAGGACTACGTATATGAAATCAAATAAACACATAAAGAGACAGTAGTATATGACCACTCGGGTCTCAGCATTTTCAGTGTGAAGCCCTAGCATTTAACTTAGCATGATTTCCAGCATGTTTGCATGTAAACGACCGCTCGGGTTTCAATAGTATTGGCATGAAGCCTTAATATACAAAATTTATCATGATTCCTAACATGTTCACATTATTCACATTGATAGAAACACATATATCATCAAGGAATAATGACTAAATGGTGCCATGGGATGAACCAGGGCACAAGTTTCACGGTGCACGCCCGTCACTTGGCATGTGCGTCACCAATTCTAATCACATAAGAAGTATTTCGGGGTTTCGAACCCTCAGAACCAAGTTTGGAAATGTTACTTACCTCAAAATCGGCTAACATCCTAACCCAAAGTGCCTTTGCCTCTAGACTCGCACTCTGAGTGCTCCAAATCTACCAAAAATCACATTCATATCATTATTATATGTCAAGGAACGAAGCCCATTCAAAAATTATCAAAATTACCCAAAAATCTCGAAAATTGGCCAAACTAGACCCCTGGGCCCACATCTCCAAATTTGATAAAACTTACATCACAAGGATCCTTATCCTCCCACGAGTCTATACATACCAAGAACATCAAAGTCGGACCTCAATTGCCCACTCAAATCATCAAAAGAATTTCTCAAACTTTCCTCCATTTTCCCTAATTTCCACTCTAATTCCTCAAATTAAATGATAAAAATCAAGACTAAATCGTGGAATTAAGCCAAATATGATTGAAGAACACTTACCTCAAGAACTCCACTAAAAATCCCTTCAAATTCCACCTTCTTCCGAACTCTCTAATGGGTTTTTGAAAATATAGACTAAACCCTCATTTTTGAACTTAAATTTTCTGCCCAGGGAGTTACTCACTGAGATCGCAGAACTCCTCACGCGATCGCGAAGAACAAATATGATGCCCCACTTATTTACCCTACGCGATCGCAGAACCACTCATGCGATCACAATGCACTGCCACTCAAGTCCACGCAATCACAAGCCCCCAAACGCAATCGCGAAGTACAACAGCTCAGGCCCCCTCACGCGCCCTTCAACTCTACGCGAACGCGAACAACACCATGCGTTCGCCCTGCACAACGATTACACACTCACGCGATCGCGACCTCCACCATGCGATCGCATAGAACAAAACCCTGCCATCCCCAACTAGGCCTACACGATCGCAAAAATCCTCCCGCGAACGCGTAGAAGGAAACTAGAAACTTACACCAGCAAAAATCTGCCAAGTTTTTAAGCCAAGAATTGGTCCGTTAGAACCCCCGAAACTCACCCGAGGCCCTCAGGACCTCAACCAAACGTGCCACCACCACCCATAACCTTATTCAAACTTAATCAAGCCTTCGAAACACTCAGAACAACGCTAAAGACCAAATTCTCATCGGATTCAAGCCTATGAACTTTGAAACTTCCAATTTCGCCAAAGATGTAGAAACCATCCAAAACACATGAGATTGACCTAAAAATTTGCACACATATCCAAAATGACGCTACGTACCTATTCCAACTTCCGGAATTCCATTCTAACTCCGATAGCCTATTTTCCACTGCCGACCGGAAATCGCTGAAACTCAATTTTGCCAATTCAAGCCTAATTCTACTCCGGACCTCGAATTCACATTCCGAACACACTCCTAAGTCCCAAAGCTCCTAACGAAGCTATCCGAACTAAAAAATCCACATTCCGAGGTCGTTTACCTATAAGTCAACTCCCGATAGACGTTTTCCAACTATGAAACTCATTTAAGACACTAAGTGTCTCTATTTTCAGTATGATCACTCCGAACCCGAACCAACCGACTGTGATGACCCAAACGGTCATCCTGTGTTAACCTAGCTAAATCTCCAGTCCGAAGCTCTGAAAGCCTCCGTTATTTCCACCTCGATATGCGTGCACTGCCCGGGCGTGTAGCCCGGAAGCTTCTATGTAAAAACTTGATAAAAAATTGGAATTCTAATAATTAATTGATTAAAGTTGACTTTGGTCAATATTTTTGGTAAACGGACCCGGGCCCGTGATTTGACGGTCCCGGAGGGTCCGTAGGAAAATATGGGACTTGGGCGTATGCCTGGAATCAAATTCCGAGGTCCCAAGACCGAGAATGAATTTTTAAAGAAAATTGTTTTCTAAAAAATATAAAGGTTTTTGAAAAGGATAATTAATGCGAAGACGGGGTTACCGGGCCCGTATAATGGTTCTGGAGCCCGAAACAAGTTAAATATGATTATTATGTGTTGCCTGTAAAGTTTGGTATCATTTCGGGTAGTGTAGGTCGGTTCGGTGACTTGAAACCGAATTATAAAACTCTAAGTTCAAAGTTTGATTCAATTTGGTTTTGAGGTTGAATCCGTAGTTTCGTTGTTGTTTTTCACGTTCCGCGAATTCGAGCGAGTCCGTAACACCTCTACAGACTTGTCAGTGCTTTTGGACAGGGTCCCGGGGGGCTCGGGTGAGTTTCGAACCTCCCGGGTGAATTTTCTCTATCTGGTTTCCTTCTTCGCGTTCGCGGGAGGGTGGCCGCGTTCGGGAAGAAGGAATTGGGCAGGGGCTACGGATTCTCTACACGCTCTCGTTCCCCAACCGCGTTCGCGATGGGTTGGGCATCCTGGTCTTCGCGTTCTCCCTCCCTCCGTCGCGTTCGCATAGGGTCCAGCCTATTGGGCCGGTCCAGTTGTCGTTTGCCTTCGCGTTCGCACCCGTCCAGCCGCGTTCGCGAAGGTCTAGCCCATCTAGCCTCCGCGTTCGCGGCCCCTCCCTCGCGTTCGCATAGAAGCCCAATGTGGTCCTAGTCAATTAAGCCTTCGCGAATGCACTGCCCAGGGTGCATTCGCATGGAGTAACACCTGGGCAGTGTATGTTCTTAAAAACGAGACTTAGGCTCATTTTCTCCATTTTTCTTCACTTGGGTCGATTTTGGGAGCTCTTCAAGAGGGATTTTCACCTAACAACCGAGAGGTAAGTAACATTTATTGCAATTTAGGTTAAATACATGAACTTTTAGGTGGATTAACACCATAATTAAGGAAAAATCATGGGTTAGAGCCAAGACCTAGGGTTGATGGATTTTTATGAATTTCACTACTTTTCTACCATGAAATCATACAAAGATTATATATTAATGATCCTTAGTCTATGGGTGAATGATTTCTTCAAAAATTTCCGAAATCCAAGCATGTGGGTCCGGGAGTGTATTTTGGGATTTCTTCAAGAATGATGAATTAGCCTAATTAGTAGTAGAATTCCATACTTTTGAGCGTATATTGATGCATTGAAATAATATTTGGCTAGTTTCGAGTCCTTGGGCGATGAGATTGGAGTGTCGGGCACTTTATTGACCCGAGGAGTAGGCTCTACGCGAGGTGAGTCTCCTTTCCAACCTTGTAAGAGGGAATTGTCCCCATAGGTGATTGTGATTGATTGAATGATCTTATTTCTGAGGGATACGTACGCACCAAGTGACGAGAGCCCGTACGTAGCAACTAGTATGCCATGTCGGGTAGCTTTAGGACTCACAAGCATGCTTATACGTGTCTTGCCTGTATCTTTGCATATACATTCGGTTTGGTTGATATCCCTAAAGTTGGTATGGAAATGTTAGCAAGTATCCTATAAACTAAATGTAAATGTTATGTTTCAATTTTGTACCCGGAATTTCTCTTAAGGTTTCTCCTGATAATTATGTGTATGTTACGAGCACGCGAGTCACAGGTATGATTCGTGAGTGGGGTAGCCTTATATTATGTTAACCGCGTCACATGATCGATTCGTGAGCGGAGTAATAGATGCATCTATGGTTCTGGCCGTCGAACCTTGGCAGTGCACATTTAATATATTGCGACGCTTCGGCCGTACGCTTTGGCATATTACATGCTATTTATTTGTCTGACAACTTTTATCATAAGTTATCCTTATTCAAATTGTTTAGCCTGGAAGGAAACTTGAGAATTTTATTTGCTATTGTTGTCGGGCATTGAAAGGGATATTTTACTAGCATACTTGACATTTCTACGCCTACCTGCTTTCCATATTTATTGTTCCTGTTTAATATTATTGCAACCTATTATTACTGTTGACCTGGTGAGTAATACGTCTACTTCTCGTCACTACTTCTTCAAGTTTAGACGGGATACTCACTGGGTACATATTTAAATATATGTACTCGTGCTACTCTTCTATACTTAATTGTACAGGTTCTGAGGCGGCTGCATCCGGTCATTATTTTGGTGGTCATCGTTGAGAGTTTCCCATTTAGTTGATTACACGGTGAGCTGCTTTCCTTGGCGATCTCGGCAGCGCTGTGGAGTCCCCTGATCACATTCTAGATGTTATTGTCTATCACCCTTCAGACAATATTGTATTTACTAGTAGTATTTTGTTATTCTCTCAGTCGCCTGTTGACTTGTGACACTAGGTTTTGGCACACTTTCTAGTTTTGCCTGATATTTTGCGGAGTTGTATGTGCTGGCAATACCTTTGAATTACATAATCCCACGTGCTTATGTTTAAATGTTGTTTTAATGAATTTCTTACCTTAAAAACCCGACTGAGATTTTTATCACTTAAACATGTAAAGTAACCTCACTAGTAGATAGGTGTTGGCTTGCCTGACCCCGGTGTTGGGCGCCATCACGACCGTAGCGGAATTTGGGTCGTGGCAACATGGTATCAGAGCCCTAGGTTCACGTAGGTCTCACAAGTCACAGACAAACCTAGTAGACTCTTGCGGATCAATATGGAGACGTCTGTATTTATCTTCAAGAGGCTATAGGGTGTTTAGAAACCTCTCCTTATTTCTATTCTATCGTGTAGTCGATGGTTACTGAGTCTCACTCTTCTATTCTCTCACAGATGGTGAGGACTCGTGCAGCTGATATCCCTACCTCGGGAGGTGCCGCTACCCCCGCTGTTCGAGACAGAGGTCGGGTGAGGGTACCGGCCCGACGTGGGGGATGAGGGCGTGCTAGAGTTTCTCCACTAGCACCCCCAGAGGATCCAGTCATTGAGCAGCAGGACGAGGTTCCCCCAGCAGATCCTGTCCCAGCAGATTTTATGACCGCCCCAGGCTTTCAGGAGGTCATGGGCCGTATGATGCGGTTCATGGATACTATGACTCAGGCTGGGTTGTTTCTAGCGGATCCTGCCACTTCTCAGGCAGGAGGGGGAGTTCAGACCCCGACTGCTCAGGCAGCAGGTTATGCAGCGGCGGTATATCAGACTCCGGACACTTTACCGGTGGGTGGGGCACAGCCAACAGCCCCTAAGCTCAGACCAACAGCGGACGGCGATCCGCAGAAGCTACTTGACAGATGGACCCGATTGCACCCTTCGACCTTTGGAGGTGAGAGGGGTGAGGATGCTCAGGACTTCATTGACAGGTGCAGGGATAGACTGCACAACATAAGGATACTGGAGTCCAATGGGGTTGATTTCACAACTTTCCAGCTTGAGGGTAGAGCACGCAGATGGGGGTAGTCTTACATCCTTGGTAGGCAGCAGGTTCACCTCCTATCACTTGGGAGCAGTTCACTCAGCTATTCTTGGACAGGTATATTCCACCCTCTGAGAGGGAAGAGCTGCGTTATCAGTTTGAGCAGTTGGAGCAGGGCCAGATGTCTGTGACTGACTATGAGGCCAGATTTTCAGAGTTGTCCCGCCATGCCCTCATGATTCTTCCTACTGATGCGAAGAGGGTACGGAGGTTCGTAGCAGGATTACATTCTGGTATTAGGGCCAACATGGCCCAAGAGGTGGAGATAGGTACTCCTTATCAGCTAGTGGTTGAGATAGCTCGCCGGATTGAGGGTTACCGGTCTAGGAGCAGGGAGCAGAGTCAGTAGGACAAGAGAGCTAGATTTTCTGGAGATTTCAGAGGTACCCCAGCTAGGGGTGGAGGTCAGTTTGGCAGAGGTCAGCCCAGCAGGACTCCATATTCAGCTCCACCACCACCTCCTCGTGGTGCTCCAGCGAGACCATACTTTAGTGCCATGCTGGAGAGGTCTTACGGCCCTCCAACCATTTAGGGTTCTTCAGGCGGGTATTCAGGTCATCAGGGTCCTCCTATCCCCTATTTCAGTGCTATGCCGGAGGCTTCTCACCGTTCCCCAGCTATTCAGGGTCCTCCTTCTTCAGGCCAACAGAGTATGCCTCCAATGAGATGCTTCGAGTGTGGGGATTTAGGCCATATGAGGAGGGCTTGCCCCAGACTTCGGGGTAAGCCGTCCGGTAGAGTTATCAGCCCACATACTTAGCACAAGCGCCCCGTCCACCTAGAGGTGGAGGGCAGGTTGGTAGAGGTCGTCCCAGAGGTGGAGGGTAGGAAGGAGGAGCTCAGCCAGCTCTTATTCAGTCCCGTGAGGGTCAGTCTTCAGGTACTCTAGCCAGATTTTATGCTATACCGGCCCGAGAAGATGCAGTGGCCTCAGATGTCGTGATCACAAGTATTATTTCAGTATGTGGTAGAGAGGCATCAATACTATTTGATCAAGGATTTACCTACTCATATGTGTCAGCCTTATTTGCTTGCTTTCTGGGTGTTCCTCGTGAGTCTTTGGCTTCTCCTATATATGTATCCACCTCCGTGGGTGATTCTATAGTGATAGACCGGGTCTACCGGTCTTGTGTGATCTTATTTTGTGGGCACGAGACTAGAGCGGACCTTCTATTGCACGACATGGTAGACGTATTTCCTTCAGATCTTCCAAGCATGCCTCCAGATCGTGATATTGATTTTTGCATTGACTTGGCTCCAGATACTCAGCCTATTTCCATTCCCACGTATCGTATGGCTCCGAAGGAATTGAAGGAGCAGCTCGAGGAGTTGTTGGCTAAGGGGTTTATCAAGCTGAGTGTATCACCGTGAGGTGCTCCGATTCTGTTTGTGAAGAAGAAAGATGGGTCTATGCGGATGTGCATTGATTACCGCCAGTTGAACAAAGTCACCATCAAGAACAAGTATCCATTGCCACGCATTGATGATTTGTTCGACCAGTTGCAGGGTGTCAGGGTGTTTTCTAAGATTGATTTGAGATCGGGGTACCACCAGTTGAAGATTCGGGCTTTTGATGTCTCGAAGACAGCTTTTCGTACGAGATATGGCCACTACGATTTCTTGGTGATTTCCTTCGGCTTGACTAATTCCCCATCAACATTTATGGACTTGATGAACAGGGTGTTCAGGCCATACATTGATTCCTTTGTCATCGTCTTCATTGATGACATTCTGATTTATTCACGTAGCATGGGAGAGCACGAGCAGCATTTGAGAGTTGTGCTCCAGACTTTGCGGGAACAGAAGCTATATGCTAAGTTCTCCAAGTGTGTGTTTTGGTTGGATTCCATGGCATTTTTGGGACATGTTGTATCTGGAGAGGGTATTAAGGTTGATCCTAAGAAGATTGAGGCAGTTCAGAATTGGCCACGTCCTACTTCAGCGACAGAGATCAGAAGTTTCTTGGGTCTAGCAGGCTACTACCGGTGATTTGTGGAGGGATTTTCATCCTATGCAGCCCTATTGACTAGATTGACTCAGAAGAATTCTCCGTTTTGATGGTCTGACGAGTGTGAGGCGAGCTTTCAGAAGCTCAAGACTGCATTGACTTCGGCACCAGTTCTGGTATTGCCTTCCGGTTCGGGGATATATACGGTGTATTGCGACGCTTCACACGTTGCCTTGGGGTGTGTACTGATGCAGGAAGGGAGAGATATTGCTTATGCTTCGCGCCAGCTGAAGGTTCATGAGAAGAATTACCCTGTGCATGATCTAGAGTTGGCGGCGATTGTTCATGCTCTTAAGATTTGGAGGCATTACTTATATGGGGTGTCTTGTGAGGTTTATACAGTCCACCGCAACCTGCAGCACTTGTTCAAGCAGAGGGATCTTAATTTAAGGCAGCGCAGGTGGCTTGAGTTACTAAAGGATTATGACATCACCATTCTCTATCATCCGGGCAAGGCGAATGTAGTAGAAGATGCTTTGAGTAGGAAGGCGGAGAGTATGGGTAGCTTGGCCTATATTGCAGTAGAGGAAAGACCACTAGCCTTGGACATTCAGTCCTTGGCCAATTGCTTGGTGAGATTAGATCTTTCAGAGGCTCGTCAAGTTCTAGCTTATGTGGGTGCTCAGTCTTCACTATTGGGGGAGATTAAGGCTTGACAGTATGATGACCCGTGTTTGGTAGAACTATGGGAGACAGTGGTTCAGGGTGGTTCCAAGGAGGTTACTATTGGCAAGGATGGTGTTATGAGACTTCAGGATCGTTTGTGCGTTCCAAATATTTATGGCCTAAGGCAGAGGATTCTTGAAGAGGCACACAGTTCGCGGTATTCTGTTCATCCTGGTGCTACGAAGATGTATCGTGATTTAAAGCAGCATTTCTGGTGGGGATGGATGAAGAGGGACATTGTGGAGTATGTGGCTAGGTGTCTTGATTTCCAGCAGGTTAAATATAAGCACCAGAGGCTAGGGGGCTTACTTCAGCAGATGCCCATTCCTGAGTGGAAGTGGGAGCGCATTACTATGGACTACGTGGTTGGGTTGCCTCAAACATTGCGGAAGGTTGACGCAGTTTGGGTTATTATGAATAGGTTGACCAAATCGGCGCATTTCGTTGTGGTGGCTACTACTTATTCATCGGAGAGGCTAGCCCAGATCTATATTCGGGAGATAGTCCAGTTGCACAGTGTACCGGTGTCCATTATATCAGACCGAGGTCCCCAGTTCACCTCGCACTTCTGGAGAGCACTACACCGAGATATGGGCACTCAGATAGATCTCAGCGCAACTTTTCACCCTCAGACCGACGGTCAGTCGGAGCGCACTATTCAGATATTGGAGGACATGCTTAGAGCAGTTGTGATTGACTTCGGAGGTCAGTGAGATCAGTTCTTGCCTTTGGCCAAGTTTGCTTATAATAATAGTTACCAGGCCAGCATTGAGATGGCTCCATTCGAGTCCTTATATGGTCGGCGATGTCGTTCTCCTGTCGGATGGTTTGAGCCTGGCGAGGCTAAGTTGTATGGCACGGACTTGGTGAGAGATGCCTTAGAGAAGGTGAAGTTGATCCAGGAGAGGCTCCGCACAGTAGAGTCCAGACAGAAGAGCTATGCGGATCAGAGGGCTCGTGATGTATTATTTATGGAGGGGGACAAGGTTCTGTTGAAGGTATCGCCTATGAAAGGCATTATGAGGTTTGGGAAGAAGGGCAAGCTGAGTCCGAGGTTTATAGGTCCTTTCGAGGTGTTGCGGCGAGTAGGAGAGGTTGCTTATGAGCTTGCCTTGCCTCCCCACCTATCTAGAGTTCATCCGGTCTTCCAAGTGTCTATGCTCCGGAGGTATCACCCCGACTTCTCTCACGTGGTGGATTTCAGCACTATTCAGTTAGATGAGAGATTGGGCTACGAGGAAGAGCCAGTTGCTATTATTGATAAACAGGACCGCCAATTGAGGTCAAAGAGAATTTTTGTTGTAAAGATCCAGTGGCGGGGCCAGCAGGTCGAGGAGGCGACTTGGGAGTACGAGGAGGACATGCAGAGAAGATATCACACTTATTCAGCACTCCAGGTACACTTCTATGTCCGTTTGAGGACGAACGTTTGTTTAAGAGGTGGAGATTGTGATGACCCAAACGGTCATCCCGTGTTAACCTAGCTAAATCTGTGGTTCGAGGCTCTGAAAGCCTCCGTTAATTCCACCTCGATATGCGTGCGCAGCCCGGGCGTGTAGCCAGGAAGCTTCTATGTAAAAACTTGATGAAAAACTGGAATTCTAATAATTAATTGATTAAAGTTGACTTTGGTCAACATTTTTGGTAAAAGGACCCGGACCCGTGATTTGACGGTCCCGGAGAGTCCGTAGGAAAATATGGGACTTGGGCGTATGCCCAGACTCAAATTCTGAGGTCCCAAGACCGAGAAATGAATATTTAAAGAAAATTGTTTTCTGAAAAATATAAAGGTTTTTGAGAAGGATAATTAATGCGAAGACGGGGTTACCGGGCCCGTATCATGGTTCCGGAGCCTGGAACAAGTTAAATATGATTATTATGTGTTGCCTGTAAAGTTTGGTATCATTCCGGGTAGTGTAGGTCGGTTCGGTGCCTTGAAACCGAATTATAAAACTCTAAGTTCAAAGTTTGATTCAATTTGGTTTTGAGGTTGAATCCGTAGTTCCGTTGTTGTTTTTCACGTTCCGCGAATTCGAGCGAGTCCGTAACACCTATACAGACTTGTCAGTGCTTTTGGACGGGGTCCCGGGGGGCTCGGGTGAGTTTCGAACCTCTCGGAGCTAAATTCAAAACACCAAAATTTTCTATATCTGGTTTCCTTCTTCGCGTTCGTGGGAGGGTGGCCGCGTTCGCGAAGAAGGAATTGGGCAGGGGCTACGGATTCTCTACACGTTCGCATTCCCCAACCGCATTCGCGATGGGTTGGGCATCCTGGCCTTCGCGTTCTCCCTCCCTCCGTCGCGTTCGCATAGGGTCCAGCCTATTGGGCCGGTCCAGTTGTCGTTTGCCTTCGCGTTCGCACCCGTCCAGCCGCGTTCGCGAAGGTCTAGCCCATCTAGCCTCCGCGTTCGCGGCCCCTCCCTCGCGTTCGTGTAGAAGCCCAATGTGGGCCTAGTCAATTAAGCTTTCGCGAACGCACTGCCCAGGGTGCGTTCGCATAGAGTAACACCTGAACAGTGTATGTTCTTAAAAACGGGACTTAAGCTCAGTTTCTCCATTTTTCTTCACTTGGGTCGATTTTGGGAGCTCTTCAAGAGGGATTTTCACCTAGCAACCGAGAGGTAAGTAACTTTTATTGCAATTTAAGTTAAATACATGAACTTTTAGGTGGATTAACACCCTAATTGAGGGAAAATCATGGGTTAGAGCCAAGACCTAGGGTTGATGGATTTTTAGGAATTTCACTACTTTTCTACCATGAAATCATACAAAGATTATATATTAATGATCCTTAGGCTATGGGTGAATGATTTCTTCAAACATTTCCAGAATCCGAGCATGTGGGCCCGGGAGTGTATTTTGGGATTTCTTCAAGAATGATGAATTAGCCTTATTAGTAGTAGAATTCCATACTTTTGAGCGTATATTGATGCATTTAAATAATATTTGTCTAGTTTCGAGTCCTTGGGCGACGATTTTGGAGTGTCGGGCACTTTCTTGACCCGAGGAGTATGCTCTACGCGAGGTGAGTCTCCTTTTTAACCTTGTAAGAAGGAATTGTACCCATACGTGATTGTGATTGATTGAATGATCTTATTTGCGGGGGCTACGTACACACTAAGTGACGAGAGTCCGTACATAGCAACTATTATGCCATGTCGGGTAGCTTTAGGACTCACAAGCATGCTTATACGTGTCTTGCCTGTATCTTTGCATATACATTCGGTTTGGTTGATATCCCTGAGGTTGGTGTGGAAATGTTAGCAAGTATCCTATAAACTAATTGTAAATGTTATGTTTCAATTTTGTACCCGGAATTTCTCTTAAGGTTTCTCCTGATAATTATGTGTATGTTACGAGCACCCGAGTCACAGGTATGATTCGTGAGCGGGGTAGCCTTATATTATGTTAACCGCGTCACATGATCGATTCGTGAGCGGAGTAATAGATGCATCTATGGTTCGGGCCGTCGACCCTCGACAGTCTACATTTAATATATTGCGACGCTTCGGCCGTACACTTCGGCATATTACATGTTATTTATTTGTCTAAGAGCTTTTATCATAAGTTATCCTTATTCAAAATGTTTAGCCTGGAAGGAAACTTGAGAATTTTATTTGCTATTGTTTTCGAGTATTGAAAGGGAGATTTTACTTTTATACTTGACAGTTCTACGTCTAACTGCTTTCCATATTTATTGTTCCTGTTTAATATTATTGCAACATATTATTACTGTTTACCTGGTGAGTAATACGTCTATTTCTCGTCACTACTTCTTCAAGTTTAGACGGGATACTCACTGGGTACATATTTAAATATATGTACTCGTGCTACTCTTCTGTACTTAATTGTACAGGTTCTGAGGCGGCTGCATCCGGTCACTATTCCGGTGGTCATCGTTGAGAGTTTCCCATTTAGCTGATTACACGGGGAGCTGCTTTCCTTGGCGATCTCGGCAACGCTGTGGAGTCCCCTGCTCAAATTCTAGATGATATTGTCTATCACCCTTCATACAGTATTGTATTTACCAGTAGTATATTATTATTCTCTCAGTCACATGTTGACTTGTGACACTAGGTTCTGGCACTTTCTAGTTTTGCCTGATATTTTGCGGAGTTGTATGTGCTGGCAATACCTTTGAATTACATAATCCCACGTGCTTACGTTTAAATGTTGTTTTAATGAATTTCTTACCTTAAAAACCCGAAAGAGATTTTTATCACTTAAACATGTAAAGTAACCTCACTAGTAGATAGGTGTTGGCGTGCCTGACCCCGGTGTTGGGCACCATCATGACCGTAGCGGAATTTGGGTCGTGACACCGACCCAAAACAATATAAATAGGCTAAGTAGTACAAGACAAAGCAGAAATAGGAAAAATAAGTCTAATCTCACGGAATGACCGACTGAGTCGTTACATTAAGCCAGGCACCCATAACTTGCTAAGTGTTGATGTGTCTGATGGTTAGGGCCTTGTGCCAGGAACCGTGAGCGTCTAAGTGTGGTTATTCTTGATGTTTTTCACCATGATGATATTTGGTTGACATGTATATTTGACATGTAGGCATAAAGATGTATTTTCTTCATGCTAGACGGTAATACGAGATTTTATGTTTTGGCATGTATATTTGACATATAGGCATGAAATGTACATTTATCATGCTAGACGGTATATGAAAATTTATGACTTAACATGTACATTGACATGTAGGCATATAGATGTACTTTCCTCGTGTTAATTGGTAAACAAAATTCTTATCTGGTGTTGTGAATGGTTCAATACAATTCTTTTGACATACTCATGTTTAGTTGATTTTGATGGTAAGATTTGGACTTTAACTATCACACTCAAAAGCATGTCTACTTTTCCGTAACTGTGAACGAGCTGAGCATATATCTCTTAAGTTGTTTACCTTTACTGCTTTCATTACATTATTACGAGTTTTTATTGGCTATTGTTGTTGAACTTTGGCCTTCTTCCGAGCTTGTCATAGCTTTCAAGTTGTGGTTGGATTTATTAATTATTGAGTACATGGGGTCGGTTGTACTCATACTACACTTCTGCACCTCGTGTGTAGATCTTGGAGTTGATTTTGTTGTGTATGGCATGAGCTGGCATTAAAGATGTACCTGCTTTCCGGATGTAGCTATCACTTGTTCTTGGTAGCCCTAGTTTTGCAAATCTGTTTATGCATATTTAGAATAGATATTGTGTTTATTTTATATCAACTTTGTAAATTCTATGTCTTTGAAGCTCATGATTTGTACTACCAATCCTTGGGTTATTATATAAAAGTTCAGACAATTCTTTATTGATTGCTTATTAATCTAATTTTGGATTGTATTGACTGTTAGTTGGCCTACCTAGCGGGTTGGGTTAGGTGCCATCAGAACTAGATTTTGGGTCGTAACAAGTTTGTATAAGAGCTCTAGGTTCATAGTTTCTATGAGTCATGAGCAAGTGTCTCATAAAGTGTTGTGGATCAGTATAATGACGCCCACACCTATTTTCGAGAGGCTATAGGGAATCTAAGTAAAACTCCCATCATTTTTCCTTATCGTGCGACATTGATTCATCTTAAAGCGTATCACGTTGAATTCCTTCCACTCACTCATGTGTTATGTTGAGCGCCCGGTATCAGCTATGCATTGACGGCTTATGATTCCATGGATGAGGTGCGAGAAATGTTTTGGTGATAGGACAATATGAAGAACTTGAGGACGGATTTTGACCACAGCATGGGCTTAGTGGTTTCAGTTGTGCGAGTATGTGCTTTTGGACTCCTATGTCCGATAGTGTCCCTAGAAGTGGGACTGATGGCTCAGTTAGTGGTTAGATAACTACAAGAAGAGTTTTCTTGGTATGTAAAAAGGACTATTTGATGTTTTATTTCTGTCTTGATGTGTAGTACAACCTCAATTTATGAGTGTGTTCAAGGATCTTTCGTGTTGTTCATTTGTGGGATGAAGTAGATTATTGTGCCTTGTTGAGGAGTTCAGACTTGAAAGGGTTGAGTTATTGCATATTGGTGGTGATCATGAAGGGTCATAGAGAAATTCTGGGTTGAGGCTAAGTAGATGGGCTACAACCTGCGGTGTAATCTACAGGTGTGTGATTCTTATGGTGATTCTATGGAGAGTTTCTTTCCATGGGTGGGTTACAGGTGTAACAATTTGAGTTTGGATCGCTTGAGGAAGTTTTCTTGACTAAATGAGGATGAATGTGAGCTTAGTAGATGAGTTGATGTATTTCACGATTTGTGTTTAATGATCTTATGAAGGATTTAATTTAATAATAGTGCGGGATTATGGCAGCAATGGAGTAAAGGCATTGTGGGTTATCGTATGCTTAGTTCTATGGTTCGTTCTGTCATTTGGAACTTGAGTGCAAAATTTGATGTCATTCCGAGTTGATTTGATATGATTCGACACGAGTTTTGGAAGTTGAAAGTTCAAAAGTTCATTAACTTCGATTTGAGGGACGATTCGTGGTTTTGATATTTTATGTTAGATTTGAGGCCTCGAGTAGGTCCTTGTTATATTTTGGGATTTGATGGAATGTTTGGATGGGGTCCCAAGGGGCTCGGGTGAGTTTCAGATGAGATTCAGATCATTTCCATGTTTTTTGGTATTACTGGTTTCTGCTGGTTCTGGTCTTCTTCGCGATTGCGAAGGTTGAGTGGAAATCGCGTAGTGCATTGTGATTGGCTTGATGTTTATTATTCATGTTCACGCTATAAAGATCGCGTTCGCGTAGTGTTGAGCGGGCCTGGGCAGTCTTAATGGGTTCTTCTTGGCGTTTGCGATGGTTTGTCCACATTCACGGAGGTCAGGTAGTGTGTTCATCATGTTCGCAGGGATGTTTCCGTGAACGCGTAGTGTAAATTGTGGCAGTGTGAGCTTGTGCTTCGCGAACACGAGGCTTCTTCTGCTTTTGCGAAGGGTGACCTTGGACTAGTGTATAACATACTCTATTTTGAGGGCTTTTATCATTAAATCATATTTTGAGTTGGGGCACTAGGATTTGGGCAATTTTGGAAGGGAGTTTCACTACTTGGATTTGGGTAATTATTTTTGACTCAAATTTAATTATATTTCATGATTCTATCTTCAATTTTGGCATTTAATTGATGAATTTACAACAGAAATTGGGGAGGGGGGGGGGGGGGGGGGGGGGGGGGGGGGGAGGTGTCTAACTTTTCTTAAGTGAATAATTAGGTTTTGAACATCGATTCGGAGTCTGATTTGAGTGAAATCAGTATGATTGAGCTCGTAATTAAATGGGTTATCAGAATTTGTCAGTTTTGTTAGGTTCGAGGTGCGGGCCCAGATTGAGTTTTTTGGTTGACTTTGAGTATATGATTAAAGATTTGACCTTTATCATTTGGGTTGGATTTCTTTGGCATTATTTGATGTTTTTGAGTTGCTTATGTCTAGTATTGAGCCGTTAGGAGGTCGATTCGCGCGCGATGGCGTATTTAGAGTGTTGTTTGGTTTGCTCGATATTGGATTTGGCTATTTAAGGTAAGTAACATGTCTGAAATTAGATTTGAGGGTCTTTAACCCTGGGAACTATGATATATATGAGAGGTATTGGGCTGACACAGTAGGTGACGGGCGTGTGTGCGTGCTCAAGAGTGTTCATGATAAGAGTTGGCTTTTAGGCGACTATGAGATTGTTTTGCTGCCATGCCTTGTTAAATCCGTGTTTTCTAGACCTGTATGATCATTTGAGTTCTGATTCATGTTAGAATTCATGTCTAGGATATGTACTACCTGTTTGAGACTTGATAGGGCTATTCTTGCCGTTTCTGAGCTATTTGCCTTAATAATTGTACACATATTATCAGTATGATGCTATATCCGTGCATAATATCTCTATCTCAATACTTTCTTATTTGATTCCTCACATATTGTTGATGCCTCCTATGTGTAACACTGTTGAACTAAGTATTGTGAGATGTGTTTTTCTGAGACTTGAACGGTTAATGATTGATTTTTGGCCAAAGAGCCGATTTGGTATTGATTTCATGGTGACACATATGCCACACTCATATTGGTCTAAGTGTTATTGATTTGGGGTGATGCGTGTACCAGGCCCCACTATTTGGGCTAAGTGATTATGCTTAGCGCTTTGCCAGGATCCGCCCCTTCGGAGTCTGAGATGCCAGCATTGAGCGCGTGCACAACGTTTTATTTATGTGTATTGATGAGGGAATTTATGTCAGGCACCCGTACAATGCTAATTTTTGATGTGTGTGATGGTTAGGGCCTTGTGCCAGGCACCGTGAGCGTGCTACCTACGGTTATTCTTGATGTTTTTCACTGTGATGATATTTAGTTGACACGTATATTTGAAGTGTAGTCATAGAGATGTATTTTCCTCATTCTAGACGATATATGACTTTTTATGATTTAACATGTATATTTGACATATAGGCATAAAGATTTAAATTCCTCATGCTAGACGGTATATGATAATTGATGACTTGACATGTAGGCATAGAGATGTACTTTCCTTGTGTTAATTGGTAAATAGAAATTCTTATCTGGTGTTGTGAATTGGTAAATATAGTTCTTTTGACAAGCTCATGTTTAGTTGATTTCAGTGGTATGATCTGGACTTTAACTGTCACACTCAAAAGCATGTTTACTTTCCCGCAACTGTGAACGAGCTGAGTATGTATCTCTTAAGTTATTTACATTTACTACCTTCATTACATTATTACGAGTTGTTATTGGCTTTTGATATTGAACTTTGACCTTCTTACGTTATCGTCATTGCTTTCAACCTGAGGTTAGGTTTGATATTTATTGAGTACATAAGGTTGGTTGTACTCATACTACACTTCTGCACCTCGCGTGCAGATCTTGGAGTTGATGCTGCTGTGTATGGCGGGAGCTGACATTGAAGATGTACTTGTTTTTCGGACGTGGCTGCCACTTGTTCTTGGTACAAACATGTCTTATCCTATTGGTTTAGCTAATTCGTTTCATTTATGGAGAGCACAAGAGTTATAGCCCATAGAACGTCCATTTTTACGAACAAAAAAAAGCTCTAAAATTTATTAAAAAATAAGAGCTTATGGGGGGATCAAACCCTTAATCTCAATCATGATAATCAGTCGCTTAACCATTAGGCTATAGATCAAGTTTTATCAAGCGCTGTCATTCCTGTTATATGTACAACTTTTGCATAGTAATTATACGCCCATGTTTAAAAAAATTTGGCAAAGCGGTGTCGGATGACATCACTTGGTATAACGTGCATCTGCATTGTGTGTGTTGATCGGGTTACACGTCACAACGATATTGGTATTGATATATGGATTGGATTGTGCAACATAAGGGAAAAGAAGAATTGTGGTTATTCTTAGTTGTTATATTCTGCCACTGTTTTGGGTTGTAAGGTTGTGATATAATTATATTCTAGGTCCCTATGTCATTTACCTTCTTGTTCCATTTATTATGTAGTTATTCATTTCTCTAATCGTTATTGCTTATCTGCTTATCAAGTGTACATGTAAAAGTATTAAGTGAGTTTATGTTAACATAAAACCTCGTTACTGCTTCGCCGAGGTTAGTCATAATACTTGTTGAGTACATAGGGTCGGTTGTACTAATACTAAACTTCTACACCGTGCGTGCAGATCTTTGAGGGTGTGGAAGACGAAGCCTTGCATTGAAGATGACCAGCGTTCTGGATTCAAACTACCTTTTGTTCATTGTAGTTTAAGACCTCTTTTTTGTTTATGTAAACTTCAAATAAATATTTTATTTGTTCTTCATATTTATTTGTAATCAAATCATAGTGGCTCATAACTTGTACTACCCCTCCTTGGGATATTGTTTAGAATTAAATCATTTTTATTCCTTGTTATTAGTGACCTATCACTTGAGTTACCTTATTCTATGTTTTGCTTACCTAGCACTAGGGTTAGGTGCCATCACGACTAAGTGAAATTTGGGTCGAGACAAGTTGGTATCAGAGCACTAGAATCATAGGTTCTACGAGTCATGAGCAAATGTCTAGTAGAGTCTTGCAGATCAAAATGATAACGTCCATACCCACCTTCGAGAGGCTACATGTCATCTAGGAAACTTCCCTTATTATTTCCTTATCGTGTGACCTTGTTTCAGCTTGAAGCCTGCATCGTCAATTTCTTCTATTCACTCATATGTGATGTGCTGCACTCTGTATCAGTTATGCACCAACCGCTTGTGATGCCACAGATGGACTATGAGGGCTATGGATGCTTGATCATCGTCTCGATGTGTTGTCCAGGATAAGACGCGGATGTGTTGGTACATCTTTAAGCATCATTTATGGGATGAAGAAAATTTTTGTATTTAGTTGACGTGTGCGGACTCGAGGTAATTGATTGTATAGTGGTTGAGACTATAGTAGGGCCATAGAGAGATGTTAGTCGGAAGCTAAGCATGTGGGCTATCTCCTGCGAGAAGATTTGAAGTTGTATCATTCATATGGGGCTTCTATCTACCATTTTGGAGGGCTTGAGAATGTTGGATTTGATGTTACAAGGATGAGTGCGTACTTAGTAGTTGATTAGAGTGTTTATGACTAGTGCGATGTGAGCTTATAGAGGAGATTCAGCTAGATGACAGTTCAAGATCAAGGCAAGTTAATAAGGAAAGGTATTGTGGGTTATCAGATGATGTGTTATGTAGCTTCAAGATAAGTAGAGGAGTTTATCATCAACGATTAGGTCATATGGGTAGGTGTTGTTATAGTTCCTGGACTAGGATGTGCTTCTGGATTAGCTATGATTTGAGAAAGGTGTCATCGAGGATGAATTCGAGTAAGGGATCTGCTGGGTGTATGATGTAATATGATTAACGTGTATATGAGATCTTGGAATGATTCAGATTTCATATTTGTTGAGGATGTGGTGCGCAAAGACAAAGTAACTGCTTGGTTACTTCTTTTGGACATTCATATGCTGGTGGAGCACAAGTTGTTCAGTGTCTATTGGCTGTGCGTCGAGGATTGGAGCGGAGTGGATGGAAATCGAGAAGGTTCTGACGTGTTCAAGATTCATATGGGGTATTTAAGGATTTCAGGATTTGTGTATGGCTAGGATTTGAGATCGATAGTAGATGGTATCTAGACTTGCGTTAGTTCTATATCAATATTGACTCTACATGGCGGTATTACAGAGATGCAATAAACGACTTCAGATTAACATAACGTCCATTCAGAGCGAGCATTTTAAATTGAGTTACTTTTTGGTTTGGCAGTCTGTGTGGATCATTGAGCTAGAGGGAAATCAATTATAATGATGTCACGACCCAAAATCCTAACTCAGGTCGTGATGGCGCCCAACAACGGGGTCAGGCAAGCCAACACTCAATTTACTAAGTTTTCCTTCTTTTTGATTAAACATCTCACATATACCAAGTTTTAAACCTTAAAACAATAGCCGAAAAGGGTAATTAATCATTTTATAACCACAAGCAGTCATAAGGAGGCGTGAGCCAATACATATACAGTCCATAATCCATAATAACAACTATGTGTGTGCCAGGAACTAGTGTCACAAGTCCTACGGGGATACAAACAGAATGTACAAAAGATATAATATATTGTGATGACCCAAAAGGTCATCATGTGTAAACTTAGCAAAAACTATGTTCTGAGGCCACAAAAGCCTCCGTTAATCTCACCTCGATGTGCGTGCGCAGCCCGTGCGCGTAGCCGGGAAGCTTTTATGTGGAAACTTGATAAAGAGTTGAATTTATGATAATTAAATGAATAAAGTTGACTTTGGTCAACATTTTTGGTAAACAGACCCGGACCCGTGATCTGGCGGTCCCGGAAGGTCCGTAGGAAAATATGGGACTTGGGCGTATGCCCGGAATCAAATTCTGAGGACCCAAGTCCGAAAAATAAATTTTTAAAGAAAATTATTTTCTGAAAATAATAAAGGCTTATGAAAATGAACCTCGATGTGAAACCTGTGTTGTCTGGCCCGTATTATGGTTACGGAGCTCGAAATAGGTTCAATATGTATTATTTAAGTAATCTGTGAAATTTGGTAAGGTACGGACTAGATTTGACGGGTTTCGGATCAAAAATGGGAAATTGAGAGTTAATGAAGTTTTGAGGATTTTCATAGAATTTGAAATTTGGTTTGGAACGTGATTTTATATTATCGAGGCCCGAATGTGATTCCGAGACCGGGAATGGTTCTGTTATGTCATTTATGGCTTGTCCGCAAAATTTGATGTCATTCTGAGTCGTATAGGTCGGTCCGGCGCATTGTTTATAGAAATCAAGAACTTGAAGTTTCTGAAGTTATGGTTTTAGGGGTGTTGGGGTGTGATTTTGAGTTTTAGTGTTGTTTTGAGCGTTTCGTGGGCTTGATCAGGTCCGTATAATGATTTGAGACTTGTTGGTATTTTTGGACGGGGGCTCGGGTGGGCCCAGGTGCCTCCCGGACCCCAACTGGGCTAAAAACCAGTAAAAACAACTGTTGGTACAGCTGTTGCTGGTGTGACCGCAGGTGCGGTTGCCCAGCCGCAGGTGCGGGACCGCTCCTGCGGTCCCAGCCTCGCAGGTGCGGTTCTTTTTCCGCAGGTGCGGCCCCCAACACCGCAGGTGCGAACCCAGCTCCCCCGGCCCTTTTCCGCAGGTGCGGTCCAAGGGTTGCAGGTGCGAGAACCCCTGTAGGCAGCCTGTATTTAATTGTCAAAACTCGGGTTTCCTTCATTTACACCCATTCCAACCTCCATTGAAGGGTCCTAAGAACTTGAGAAACCAATCCTCGACCCACTTCCAGCAGAGGTAAGTAATTTCACTCTATTTTAGTAGTTTAATTCATGAATTGTCAAGGGGATTAACTACTAAATCTTAGAAGAAAAAATCTAGGTTTTGAGTAGTAAATGGGAATTTTGGAAATTTGGTGAACTATCCAATTAATGCTATGAATTCAAGTAGAAACTTCATACTAATGATCCTTAGGCTATGGGTGAGTGATTCCTCAGAGAATTTTCGGGATTCGAGCATGCGGGCCCGGGGTCGAATTTTAGTATTTTTGGAAGAATAGTAGAAAATGATAATTAGGCTTTGGAATTGGTTATTGAGTAATTATTGATGTTAATAAATCCATTATGTCTAGATATTATTGATTCGGAGTTGGATTCGAGAGGAAAGGTTGTGATTGAGGCTTGACTTACATTTTGGAGCCGAGGTAAGTGCTTGGTTTCATGACATGGGGAGTTATTGTGTTATTTGCTTCAGTTGAGGCTTTTACTGTTGAAATTGTATTTCTGGTGCGAGGTTGGATATAGCTAAGTCCCTTGCCGGGACGATAGAATTTTTATGAGTATTTACATACACATGAGACTTCTCATTGTTGAGTTTCACATTATATTGTTGCTTTTATATTATTTATCGCACGAGGGGACATGCCGTGCTAAATGCTTATTTTTTATCACACGAGGGGACACGCCGTGTTGATCGTTTATTATTTATCGCACGAGGGGACATGCCGTGCTGATTGTTTATTATTTATCACACGAGGGGACATGCCGTGTCGATAGTTTATTATTTATCGCACGAGGGGACATGATTTGCTGATTGTTTATTATTTATCACACGAGGGGACATGTCGTGTTGATCGTTTATTATTTATCACACGAGGGGACATGTCGTGTTGATCGTTTATTATTTATCACACGAGGGGACATGACGTGCTGATTGTTGTTACTTATCACACGAGGGGACATGCCGTGTTGATCGTTGATTATTTATTGCACGAGGGGACATTCCGTGCCCAGGGATTGCGAGATTATGCACGAGGGGACATGCCGTGCCTTTTTTTCTGTTCATTATCTGTCCTGAGACGTTAACTTCCTGCTTTTACTTTTTTACATTTCAGTTATTACCCTGTTCTACTGTGCTAGTATTTTGTTTCCCCTTTTACCTCCAGCATGTTCTCCCAGTATCTGTTTTACTTGCTTATTTATGTCGATATTTTCCTGTTATTATATAGAATTGCACAGGTACATATATTGTTGTCGGTCCTAGCCTCGTCACTACTTCGCCGTGGTTAGGCTCGGCACTTACTCAGTACATGAGGTCGGTTGTACTGATGCTACACCTGCACTTCTTTATGTTGTGCAGACTACACAGCCGGACCCGATGGTCAGTGACGGTCGGAGCTTTCCATCAGTTCATGCAGGAGACATCGAGGTAGACCCGCAAACGTTCGTGGGCCTTGGCGTCACCTTCTACCCTTCAATTTCAGCTCTATCTTATCTTATAGTTTCAAAGACAGACATATGTACTTATTTTCAGACCATTGTATTTAGTAATCTCTTAGACAGTTCGTGAGTATGTGACACCAGTTATGGGATATGTCTATGGGTTTTATTTCGAAGTTGCTAAATTTTTTTTTTTGTAATTTGTTAACTTTCATGTTGTTAATTATAGATGCCCTTGTCATCCTGTTCGTTTTAGTTGTTAATGGGTTTTATCTAGTTCAAACGTTGTCTTGTCTAGCGGGTTCAACGTTAGATGCAGTCATGGCCCGAAGGTGGGATTTCGGGTCGTGACAAGTTGGTATCAGAGCCCTAGGTTGATTAGGTCTCACAGCTCACGGACAGACTTGGTAGAGTCTGAGGGATCGGTATGGAGACATCTGTACTTATCCCCCAGAGGCTGCAAAGTTAGGAATAACTTCATATCTTACATTCTCTGTTGTGCCATTTAAATTCTAAATACTAATTGAGTCTCTATCATACTCTCTCGCAGATGGCGAGGACGCGTGCTTCCTCATCGACCGATCGGCAACCTGATCCTCCTATTGCAGCTCCTACGAGGGGCCGAGGCCGAGGCAGAGCTAGAGCAGTAGCTCCAATTGAGGACCCACATGAGATATGTATATGGGTTTTATTTCGAAGTTGCTACATTAATTTTTGTAATTTGTTAAATTTCATGTTGTTAATTATAGCTGCCCTTCACATCCTGTTCGTTTTAGTTGTTAATGGGTTTTATCAAGTTCAAACATTGGCTTGTCTAGCGGGTTCAATGTTAGACGCAGTCATGGCCCGAAGGTGGGATTTCGGGTCGTGACATATACGACGTATAAGCAAAAGAAACTCCATGGTGTTGCCGAGGATCGTCACGAGAAGCAGCTCATCGTGAATTCAGGTCCACTATAATCAGATTCTAGCTCCGGTCTGATAACCAGATGCACCCGCCTCAGAACCTGTACAATTAAGTACAGAGGCGTAGCATGAGTACATAAATAAATATGTACCTAGTGAGTATCCCGTCTAATCTCGAAGAAGTAGTAACGAGAGGTCGACTTGACACTCACAAGGTCCAACAATATAATATAAAAGAATATGATGAAAGCGGTAGGCATGTAAGGTTGGTGAAGCAACAAATATATATTAGGCACAAAAATCCAAGTAAATGCTGGAAGTGAATAAACAATTACTACTTCATTTTCCCCCAAATATCTGTCAAATCAATATCCACGAAATCAGTAACAACTTATCATGCGCATACGGAATAAGGACAACCGGCCTGAGCCATAAGATAATCATATGTGTGCACTGCCGAGGGTCTAATGGCCCGAACCATAAGTGCATTTTTCAATCCGCCGTGGTGTACGGCCCGCTCCCATGAGAGTGGGGGAAATCACACTCCGCTCGCAGAATGTAAATTGTGAAGCGGTCACATGCACACTCAAAAATCCTTAAATTTTACTTTCCATAAACAATTCCTTCCAATTATCCAGTTCCATAAATCTCAGGTAAACAATACTACATATAACACGACTTCATAACATATAATTCATTACAGAGAAGAATATAATGCACGATGTGGCCTAACTACCAGGACATAACAATAATAGCCACTACGTACAAACTCTCGTCACTTTGTACGTATGTAGCCCCCAAAAACATCAACACATAGCATTTAGATTACCTATGGGGACAATTCCCTCTTACAAGGTTAGAAAGGAGACTCCCCTCGTGTCGAATCTACTCCCCGCGTCGAGAATGCGCCTGAACTCCGAATGTGTCTCTCAAGGACTCGAAACTAATCAAAAGTTACATAAATATGTCAAATTATAACCTAAGCATGGAATTCTCCTACTTATTTAGTCAATTCATCATTCTTGAAGAAATCCCAAAATTCACCCCCAGGCCAGCACGCTCGGATTCCAAAAATTTCCGAAGGAAACAATCACCCATAACCTAAGGATCGTTAATATATGATTTTTACTTGATCTCATAGCCAATTCACGGGAAATTCTCAAATTTCTCGAAAGCCCTAGGTTACTACCCAATTCCTTGATTTTCACTAATTAAGTAGTTAATTTAGCTGGTGATTCATGTATTAAACTAACACTAGGGTAGAATTTACTTACCTTATCAGTATCTAGGTCGTGAAGTCTATTTCCAAGCTCCCAAGTCTTTAATGGAGGTGAGAAATGGAGGAAATGAGAAAAATCCCGTTATAAAAATACACTGCCCAATTGCCCCTAGTGTGCGATCGCAACTGGGGCAGTGCAATCGCAGAAGCCAACTTGGTCAGGACCCCTGAAGGTCCATTGTGTGATCGCGTAAGTGTACTTGCGAACGCAGAGAGAAATTGGGCCAGGCCTGTGCGATTGCGGGGGAGGGGGTGCGAACGCGGAGAGCAATTAGGCCAGGCCAGTGCGATAGCGGGGGAGGGGGTGCGAATGCATAGAGCAATTGTGCCAGGCCACAAATCACCCCTGTGGGAACGCACACAGGCCCATGCAATCGCACGGGGCATTTCCCACACCCCTTCCAACTCCTCTGTGCGATCGCATTAATGCACCCGCGATCGCACAGAAGGAAACCAATTAGTTAAAAATCTGGTGTTTTGGAATTAGCTCCGAGTGGTCCGAAACTCACCCGAGCCCCTCGGAACCCCGTCCAAAGGCCCTGGCAAGTCTGTATTCATGATACGGACTCGCTCGAATTTTGGGAACGTGAAAAACAACAACAAAACTAAGATTTCGACCCCAGAACCATATTGAATCAAACTTTTAACTTAATGTTCTAGAATTGGCTTTCAATGCGCCGGAACCGACCTATACAACTCGAAATGACACAAAATTTTGCAAGCAAGTCATAAATGAAATAACGGAACTATTCCCGGTCTCGGAATTCCGTTGGGACCACGATAACACAAAAACACATTCCAAACCAAATTTCGAACTTAAGGAAACCCTTATTTCGATATTGGGCGCCGAAATGCTCTCGGGTCATCCAAAACCCATTGCGAACATACGCCTAAGTCCGAAATCATCATACAAAGCTATCGGAACCGTCAAAACTCGATTTTGAGGTCGTTTACTCAAAATGTTGACCAAATTTAAACTTGGCCAAAAAGGCCAACCTTAAGGAACTAAGTGTTCCTATACTGCTCTAAACACTTCTGAATCCCGAACCACCCATCCCGGCAAGTCATAAATCACAATAAGCCACTATGAGAAGTTTCATCTAGGGAAACGGGGTCCGATAACTCAACACGACCGGTCAGGACGTTACAAATGATTTGATTATGTGCAAGTAGGTTGCGAAGCGTTCGTGACGATTTTGACCACGGCTTAAGGTTGATGTTTTTCTACGGGTATAGAAGGTTGGTTGCATGTGGTGATGTCCTCTTGGAATGAGTTAAATTGAATGTTCTTGGTTGATGAAGTGTTTATCTCATTGTGATTCATAGATGATTATGATATTTTCGCATGTTCACAAGGTAGCATGATAGTTGTGGTGCTCCTTGTGGAATTGAGAGTTGCAAGTACAAGGTTGCAGTTTAGTTTCTAAGGTAAGGTCATAAGTTCTAGAAGGCATGGATGATTTCAGATGTTAAGAGAATGTTGGCACTATTTGGTATTGCCTGAGAAGGGTGTGCATTTTAGGAGACGCATTGTGTTTTGATTCGGCATGCTTGACTAGTATTATAGTGATCATTCTTTTTTTTGGCTATTGAGGTTCAGGTTTTGCTACGTGGTTCAGAAGATTTATGTCAGTATTTTCTGTAAGGTGATTGTGTATGAGTGATGTGTAAGTCATTTGAGTTGTGGAGTTGGAATCAGATATGGAGATTCCGGCATTCTTGAAGCTTAGAGACTGGATATTCTCGTAGGCAGACTATTCCTTGGTTGCGGACTCTGAAGATATGTTAAGAATCAGATATCTGATGGTATGTGTTATAGATATGTTACTATGGACTTTTAGAAGGTTATTTACCAGTTTAGGGACGATCAGAATTAGTTTGGGAGCTATTGGTAGGCCTAATGAGAAGGTTTATTCTATATCGGATTAGGTTTTCTTACTCTTCACAACTTTTATCCTAGCATCGGGCAGAATGGAATTTATTCATGCCCCGGTCGATGTTATGTGTTTCTCTCTTATGCTATGACGGGTTGTGAGGCTACTTGATTATTCACACGCAATTTGTGATCATGTTTAGGCCATGTGGTGATATATGGGCGACATGGATCTTGTGATGTTGATTTTTTTATTTCCCCTTAGTCATGCTTGCCCTTTTTGGTATTGTATTATGCCTATTCATCTTCGCATATTTATATTTATGCACTCTATCGTGCTTAATGTTGACGCACATGTGCTTAGTGAGCACAGGTATTATGACTTGATGGGTATCCTTATGTGGATTGATATGTTTGGGATCGGGTTGTGTGCCAACAGAGTTATGTGGGATACCCTTCATTTTGTTTATTTTCCCTTTGTGGGACTTTTGTTGTTATTTCAATTGCACTTGTTGGATAATCTATCTTGTTTTCTTTCCATTACTGGATATATCTGAGCTATTGCCTGCTTGGTGTACGGACCGCATTGTGTGAGGTCCACATGGCCTTAAGGAGACTTTCCAATCGAACAACTTGTACTGGATGCAACAAGGTTAGTAGACTTGAAGATTGCACAATCGGGTTGGTATAAGACATGTTTGGAAGAAGAATGTCACTAGTCATCTCAGAACTTGGCAATGGTCCTTGCCGGATGAGAGAACTCCACAACTTACTAATTTCATGGGTGTTTATTATTATCTACATGGTTCTTTTATCATTAGCGGTGTTGTGAAGGTTCGAAAAAAGATTTTATTTGATGTGTGGTATATTACCGGAACTGGGTTTGATAATGAGAAGCTATTATGGTCGGAAGTTTTTGTTGTGAGTACATAAGTTATGTGGCACATCATGTGGTTTAATCTTGGAAGTGTATTGATGTCTTGATGCAACTTTTTGAGATTGATACAGTGTATATATACAAGGATCAGATCTTATAGGGGATTCGGGATGTTGGAATTTGGTTCCACGCCCTATGGGCTAATGTCGAAGGAAGAATCTTCAATAGAGGTCATGTTCACAGAATTATATTGACTGAGGTGGAATGGAATCACTCATAGGTATGAATATGATGAGTTTATACAGCTAAATGATGACTTAGGAACGACTTTTGGCACGTTCAAGGACGAACATATATTTAAGTGGGGGAGAATATAACGACCCGACCGGTTCTTTTGAGTACTATTTTTCCTTTATATGTTTCTGAACTTTTCATAGCTCTATTTGATGATTTATGACTTCCGTACGAGGTCCGTGTCCATTTTTGAAAAATTTAAATGTGAATGTTTTAAAGAAAATATTATTTTTGACTTTGAAAATGATTGGAGTTGACCACGGTCAACGTTTTTGGTAAACAACCTCGGATCGGTGTTTTGATGATTCTAGTAGGTTCATATGATGATTTTAGGCTTGTACGCATATTTTATTGGGGGTTTGAATGATCTGAGACCATTTCAGCGCTTTGTGTGAAAAGTTGGAAAATTGAGTTTAAACTTAAAAAATCTTGAGTTTTAAGATGGGATCTTGATTTAGGATGTTATTTTGCGGATGTGAGCTTGGGATGAGTTTGTATGATGTTATTACGCTTGTGTGGATGTTTGGATTAGAGTAAGAATGGTTCAGGTGAGTTCTGAATAGGTTGCAGACTGATTTTAGCTTAATAGGTAATAACCGGTGTTCAAGGCGTGCAGGTCTTGCATTTGCAAGGACCTATTCGCAAATGCGAACTTCGCTTTTGAAAAGTTAGGTCCGCATTTGCATATTGGGAAGGGGTAGGTATGCTTTGCAATTGTGAAGCAGTGGTTTCTTTTCTTTTGCGAGTTGGAGGGCATCGCATTTGCTATCTATATGCCGGATTTGCGACACTGGGCTGGGCTAGACAGCTTCACAAATGTGAAGGTTATGTCGCATTTGCGACATCAAAAGGGCTCAGGCACTGAATGCATTTGCAGTCAGTAGGAATTTGCAAACATCGCAATTGCGAACAAGTCTTCACAATTGCGTTATTTGCCGCTGGATAAAAGTTGGGAATTCAGGACTTAGCTTATTGTACACTATGTTAGAGACCTAGACTCCTCAGAGGCGATTTTTGGAGAGCAATGTTTTCCCAACTTCATAGGTTGGTAACTTTAACTATTTTTCATTCAAATTCCATTAGTTATTCATGAATTTCTTTATCAAATATAAGATTTATAGAGTAAAAATTGGGGATTTTGGGTAGAAACTAAGTATTTTGTAAAATTGAGATTTAGATCTCAAATGGAGGTCGGATTTCAAAAAAAAATTATATATTTGCGGTCGGGGGTGAATGGGTAATCGGGATTTGATCTTAATCTCGGATTTTGACCACGTGGGATCGGTTGACTTTTTGTTGGCTTTTTGAATTATGTTAAAGATTGAACTATTATTGTACGAGGGTAGTTTCTAAAGCTTATTTTGACTTGTTTGAATAATAATTGACTAAATTCGGGTGGTTTGGAAGATTATTACAAACGAAAAGCCATGTTGGTTGTGGAATTTATTCTGGAATTAGGCAACTGTCTTGCCTAGCTTTTTTGAGGGAATTTTTTCTAATAAATGACATTGTTTGCTACATGTGGGGGTTGATGCATATACAAGATGACAAACATATATGCATGTGCATGGGTTTTTATTCACCCCCGGGGGGGGGNGGTGGATTATATGCTTCTTTCTTCCTTGTTGAACTTTGTGAACCTTTTGACTTATGTATCATTTATTTCCATGACTAAATGAGTTTAATGATCTATGCTCGAGACCCTGTTAAAATATATTACATCTTAATGGGATTTAATGTTCTAGTTTTTATATTGTTTACGTACTTAATTTGACCGTAGCATTGTGAATGCACATCTATACTTGTCATTTTCATGTTATTTGAGCTTCTTTATCCATAATAAGAGATGGTGATATATATATATATATATATATATATATATATATATATATATATATATATATATATATATATATATATATATATATATATATATTGCGCCGCAAGGGAAAAGAAAGATGAATTGTGGTTATTTTTAATTGTTATATTCTGCCACCATGTTGTGTTTTAAGGTTGTGATGTTATGATTTTCTGGGGCCCTCTGTCATTTAATTTCTTATTCCGTTTATTATGTATTTATCCGTTTCTCTATATCATAATTGCTTCTATACTTATCATCTATACAAGTAAAAGTATTAAGTGAGTATCTTTTAATTTAAAACTTTGCCACTAGTTCACCGAGGTTAGTCAAGATACTTATTGAGTACATGGGGTCGGTTGTAATCATACTACACTTCTACACCTTGCGCGCAGATCTTGGATGTTGTGGAAGACAAAGCCTTGCATTGAAGATGTGCCATCGTTCCATATTCAAGCTACCACTTGTTCATGGTAGTTTAGGACTTTATTTCTGTTTATGTAAACTTCAAACAGATACTATCTTTTATTCTTTATACCGGGTTGTAATCTAAATCATATCATAGTGTCTCATGACATGTATTACAAGTCCTTGAGATGTTGTTTAGAATTCAGTCATTTTTATTCCTTATTATTAATGATCTATCACTTGAGTTACCCTATTATATGTTTGGCTTAGCTGGCACTAGGGTTAGGTGCTATCACGACAAGGTGAATTTTGGGTCGTGACATGCTGGTACTAGTGCACTAGGTTCATAAGTTCTACAAGTCATGAGCAAGTGTTTAGTAGAGTCTTGCAGATTGGTATGATGACGTCCATACCTATTTTCGTGAGGCTACAGGGCATATAGGAAACTTCTCTTCTTTTTATTCCTTATCGTGCGACCTTGTTTTAGCTTAAAGCTTTTGTACTCGATTTCTCCTATTCACTCGTATGTGATGTGGTGCACTCTGTATCAACTATGCGTGGACTGCTTGTGATGTTGCAGATGGACTATGAGGGCTATAGATGCTTGATCAACGTCTCGATATGTTGTCCGGCTTAGATGGGTATGTGTTGGTAGATCTTTCAGTTGTTCCTTTATGGGATGGAATGGATTTTTGTATCTAGTTGATGAGTGCGATCTCAAGGGGATTGATTGAAAAGTGGTTGAGATTGTAATAGGGACATATAGAGTTGTTGGCCGAAGGCTAAGCAGGTGGGCTATCTCATATGAGAAGATTTGAAGTTGAATGATTCACATGGGGATTCCATTAAGCGGAATGCATATACTACTGTTTCAGAGAGCTTGAGGAAGTTGGCTTGGATGTTACAAGGATGAGTGTGCATTGGCAGATGATTGGAGCATTTATGACTAGTGCTACGTAATCTTATAAAGGAGATTCGGCTTGATGACAACACAAGCTCATGGAAAGTTAAGAAGGAAAGGTATTGTGTGTTATTAGATGATGTATTATGTAGAGTCAAGTTAAGTAGGGAGTTTACTATGAACGATTAGGTCATATGGGTGTGTGTTGTTATAGTTCCCGGACTAGGATATGCTTGTGGATTAGCTATGATTTGAGGAAGGTGTCATCGAGGATGAATTGGAGTAAGGGATCTGCTGGGTGCATGATGTAATATGCTTTATGGGTATATGGATATCTTGGAAAGCTTTATGGGCTTGTGTATTTTATTTAATGCAATGTAAACATTAGGTTTCTAATGCAAGTTACAAGTATTTAGTATATTTCAACATGTTACGCCCTGCAATATTACGTCGATATTTTGTCCTGCAGTATTATATTATGATGATGTTACGCCTTGAAGTACTATATTACGATGATGTTACGCCTTGCAGTACTACATTACGATCATGTTACGCTTCGAAGTATTAAATTACGACGATATTGCACCATGTAATATTGTACGTTGAATTTTCTGTAAGGTAATTGACATTTGTCCAAGGAAAAAGATTATTTGGAGATTATAAGTATTGTAGTATTTCAAACAAGTGATAAGTAAATTCATGGACTAGTGCCATACAAGGTACCACATAGCCATAATAGAAAGGTGCACAAAGGGTATTCAAAGTGAGTAGTATTTTAAGTAATTTGGGATAATTCCTAATTACGTGGGTAATTGGTTAATATTTGGTTAGTGGGGAATTACCAAGTAAGTAAAAAAATTGGTAATTACCTAATATATTTTGGGATGAGTTTGTATGATTTACGTGGCAGCCACTATGTCTATGTACATATGACTCATACAATTGAGGGAAAGGTGGCAAAACATTAAGATTTCAAGATTTAAGTACTTAGTCATAAAGGATTCAAGATTTAAGTCTTAAAGGTTAAAATACTTAGTGGTAACGTTGAAGACATCAAGACAAAAGCCTTCAAGAATAAAATCTTTAGTCATAATGTCAAAGCATTCAAAATTTCATACGAATTTCATACAAATTGACCTTTTTGATTCAAGAGAAAGGTAACGGATGTTCACGCAAAGAAGGCAACGGATTTTTCCCTATTCTGATTTTTCCGTCACGAGTTTTGCCGCAATTGTCGTGAATTGGAAGGATTGTCAAAAGAATCAGCTCAGGTATGTTAAGGTTATCCCTTCTTTCTTTTTGGCATGATCTATACGACATGAATGAAAGGACAAAATGCACAACTTTCACAAATGACTCTATTCATAGAAAAACTAGGGGTGTCTATATTTTTGATTTCCCATGTGAATTATTATTATATCTTATGTTCATATGTCTCGAAAAAATACGAATTTGATAAAGTTTATCTGAATGGCATAATGTCACAACCCGAAATTCCCACCATCAGGACTGTGATGGCACCTAACGTTGAACCCGCTAGGCAAGCCAACGTAATTAATCAAATTTATTATAATTCTTTATTATTAAATGGGAACAGGTGAAATACGACTTTTCCATAAATAAAAGATTAAAAACAAGAACAGATTAAAATACATAACCAAATCCACAATTTGACAAATTCTAAAACTAACCAAACGCAGATCTTTGGAGTCACAATGTCACGAACTATCTAAGATTATTACATATAAATGTCTGAAAGAAATGAATACATCTGTTTTGAAATACTGAAAACAAAATGAAGAAGTGGAAGGGGACGCCAAGGCCTGCCGACGGTTGCAGGACTACCTCAGTGTCTCCGGGTGGACTGAAGGAAGCCTCCTAGATCAATGTCCACAGAGTCCTGTACCGGGATCTGCACAACAAAAAGTGTGCAGGTGTAGTATCAGTACAACCGACCCCATGTACTGAGTAAGTGCCGAGCCTAACCTCGGCGAAGTAATGACGAGGCTAGGACACGACAATGATACAACCCGTGCAATTTTATAACATACGAAAGAAATAACAACAACATGAAATAATCAACTAAGTACGAGATAAAGGGAAACATGATGGGAAAAGAGATATCAAATAACAGAATTAACGGAATAAGGCAACAATTTAAATATCAAGACAACAACAGGGAATAATAACACAGAGTAAACAAGTGCACGACATCACCCTTCGTGCTTTTACTCCCATCCTAAAAAAAAAATTGCATGACATCACCCTTCGTGCTTTTAATATCATAACATGGAACGACATTATCCTTCGTGCTTTTAATATCATAACATGGCACGACATTATCCTTCGTGCTTTTAATTTCATAACATGGCATGACATTATCCTTCGTGCTTTTAATATCATAACATGGCACGACATTTTCCTTCGTGCTTTTAATATCACAACATGGCACAAAATTATCGTTCGTGCTTTTACACTCTTCCTCACCCAAACAATATCAAGAACAAAAGTTTGGAAAGGAAGAAATTAACAACGTGAACCATGCAAATAAATCACAACATCCCGGCAAGGGAACAACAGTAGAAATATCACCGTCTCGGTAAGGGACACAGCTATAACCAATCTCACTCAAGTACATAAATTATCAAGATATTCCTCAATCGAAACAAATACTCAACAGTATGCACAACCAAGAACTTCCATCAATTGAGCAACCATCAAAGTGAAACTCAAGCTATAACACAGTAAATATCGATAAAAATCACATAATTCATATTATCCGACTCACGGGCATGCTTGAAACAACATATAGGTGATATAGGTACTCTTCACCTCACCTATACGTTGAACATGGAATAACACATAACAAATAGAACTCAACACCTATTCCCTCAAGCTAAGGTTAGGCCAAACACTTACCTTAACTTCCACGACCAATTCACGCCTCAATCACCGCTTTTTCCTTTTGCACCAGACTCCAAATCAATTGTATCTAAACATAATTGACTCAATAACATCAATAAACGGTAAATAATTCAACTCCAATGCTTAATTATAGACTTTCTAACATTCTTCCCAAAAATCCAAAAATCGACCCCGGCCTGCTTGGTCAAAACACGAGGTTCGGACCAAAACCCGATCACCCATTCACCCACGAGCCCAAATATGTAATTAGTTTTGAAATCCGACCCCAAAACGATATCTAATTCCCAATTAATCAAAAAGCCCTAACTCTACCCAAATCCCTAATTTTCTACCCTTAAACCCGTGTTTTAAGCCTAGAAATCTAATAGGTGTTGATAAATATTGAAGAAAAGGAGTCTAAGATTACATACCTATGAAGTTGTGTTGAAGTTTTCTTTAAAAAATCGCCCAAGATGAAGTGAAGAAGAAGGAGTTATGAAGTTTGGGTTAAATCCCGTAATGCATTATGTTTCTGATAAAATATAACTGGGCAAGTTTTGTTCATCGCTTTCGCGGGCCCTTGGCCGCGTTCGCGAAGGTCTGGCTTGCTTGGCATTCGCGCTCGCGAGCTTCTGGTCGCGTTCGCGTAGGTTTGAGACTACCCAGCCCCCAGCCCATCCTTAACTCTATGTGTTCGCAACCTTGGGGACGCGTTCGCGTAGAGTCACTATCCAGTGCTCCGCATTCGCGTCTCACTCTACACGTTCGCATTGAGAAAATAACCCAGGCCTTTCCCCTTTGCTCATCTCATTCGCATGGGTAGTCACACGTTCGCATAAGGTAATTTTATCAGACACCAGAAACAGCAGAAAAAATAGATTTTTTAATATAAATAAACCTCGACGCCTCCTCGAAACTCACCCGAGCCCTCGGGACTCCAAACAAATTATGCACATAACCTTAAAAACATCATACGGACCTATTAGTGTAATAAAATCACCAAAATAACATCATAAACAACGAATCTAACCCCAAAATCCATGAAAGTTTCCAAAAACTTTTAAAACATCAACCTTTGCATTTGCGGGTTCGAATCACGTCAAATGACTTCTATTTCTTACCGAACTTTATAGATATGTCATAAATATTATATCTAATCTGTACCGGGCTCCGGAAACATAATACGAGCCCGATACCACAAATTTTTCACATATAATTAAACTTTCAAAAACCTTTATATTTTCAAAAAACAATTTCTTTCAAATATTTATTTCTCAGGCTTGGGACCTCGGAATTCGATTCTGGGCATACGCCTAAGTCCCATATTTTCCTACGGACCCTCCGGGACCGTCAAATCACGGGTCTGTTTACCAAACATATTGACCAAAGTCAACTTAAATGCAAATTTCAAAACAAAATTATCAGTTTCCTCAGTGGTTCACATAAAGGCTTCCCGGCTACACGCCCGAGCTGCGCACGCAAATCAAGGTGAGATAGAAGAAGGTTTTTATGACTTCGGAACACAAAGTTAACTAGAAATACACGGGATGACCCTTTTGGGTCATCACAATCTCCACCTCTAAAACAAACGTTTTTCCTCGAACGGACATAGAAAGGTACTTGAATCGGGGAAAAGATGGGGATATCGGCTCCGCATATCGGAATCGGACTCCTAGGTAGCTAACTCGACAGGCTGACCTCTCCACTGAACACGGACCGAAGGATAACCCTTTGATCTCAATTGACGAATCTGCCGTGCTAATATGGCTACCGGCTCCTCCTCATAAGTCAGATCATTGTTCAACTGGACACTGCTGAAGTCTAGCACATGAGATGGATCGGCAAGATACTTCTGAAGCATAGATACATGAAACACCGAATGCACGGCTGATAAAATCGCTGGATAAGCAAGCATGTAGACCACCTCTCCTACCTTCTCAAGAATCTCAAAGGGACCAATGTACCTAGGGCTCAACTTGCCCTTCTTTCCGAACCTCATCACGCCCTTCATGGGCGACACCCGAAGCAATACCCGGTCTTCTACAATGAATGCCAAATCACGAACTATGCGGTCTGCATAACTCTTCTGCCTGGACTGAGCTGTACGGAGTCTATCCTAAATGATCTTCACCTTATCCAAGGAATCGTGTACTAACTCTGAACCCAAAAACCTAGCCTCCCCCAGCTCGAACCACCCAACTGGCAACCGACACTGCCTACCATACTACGCCTCACAAGGAGCGATTTGAATGCTCGACTGATAGCTGTTGTTGTAGGCAAACTCAGCTAAAGGCAAAAACTGGTCCCATGAACCTCCAAAGTCAATGACACATTCTCGTAACATATCCTCCATGATCTGAATAGTATGCTCGGACTGTCCGTCCGTCTGAGGATGAAACGATGTGCTCAACTCAACCCGCGTGCCAAAATCACGCTGAAATACTCTCTAGAAATGAAGGGTAAACTGAGTACCTCGGTCAGAAATAATGGACACGGGCACACCATGCAGGCGAACAATCTCCCTGATGTAGATCTTTGCTAATATCTCCGAAGAATATGAAGCTGATACAGGAATGAAGTATGCTGACTTTGTCAGCCTATCCACAATGACCCATACCGCATCGAACATCCTCTAAGTCCGTGGGAGTCCAACTACGAAATCCATGGTGATACGCTCCCACTTCCACTCGGGAATCTCAATATGCTGCATCAAACCACCGGGTCTTTATTGCTCGTACTTAACCTGGTGACAGTTCAAGCACCGTGCTACATATGCCACAATATCCTTCTTCATCCTCCGCCACCAATAATGATGCTGCAAATCCTGGTACATCTTTGCAGCGCCCGGATGAATGGAATACCGGGACCTATGGGCCTCCTGCAATATCAATTCACGAAGTCCATCAGCATCAGGCACACAAATACGACCCTACATCCTCAAGAATCCATCATCTTCAACCGTAACCTGCTTGACACCTCCGTGCCGAACCGTATTCTTAAGGACACATAAATGATGATCATCATACTGTCGGTCCCGAATACGATCAAACAAGGAATAACGGGCCACAATATAAGCTAAAACACTGCCAGTCTCAGAAACATCCAATCGCATAAACCGATTGGCAAAATCTTGAACATCTAAAGCAAGCGGTCGCTCCTCGACCGGAATATAAGCAAGACTACCCATGCTAATTGACTTCCGGCTTAAAGCATCGGCCACCACATTGGACTTTACTGGATGATATAAGATGGTAATGTCGTAGTCTTTCAACAGCTCCAACCATCTTCTCTACCTCATATTCAACACTTTCTGCTTGAACAGATATTGCAAGCTCTTATGATCTGTGAACACCTCACATGATACACCATACAGATAATGCCTCCAAATCTTCAACGCGTGGACAATGGCTTCTAACTCTAAATCATGAACTGGATAGTTCTTCTCATGAACCTTCAACTGACTTGAAGCATAAGCTATAACCTTGCCATCCTACATCAACATTGCACCAAGTCCAACCCGTAAAGCATCACAATACACGGTATATGGCCCTGAACCTGTGGGTAAAACCAACACCGGTGTCGTGGTCAAGGCTGTCTTGAGCTTCTGAAAGCTTGCCTCACACTCATCTAACCACCTGAACTGGGCACCCTTCTAAGTCAACCTGGTCATCGGGGCGGAAATAGATGAAAAGCCCTCCACAAACCGTCGATAATAACCTGCTAAGCCCAAGAAACTCTGAATCTCTGTAGCTGAGGTGGGTCTAGGCCAATCTCTGACTGCTGAAATCTTCTTGGGATCCACCTGAATACCCTGTGCCGATACAACTTGGCCCAGAAATGCAACTGAACTCAACCAGAACTCACACATCGAAAATTTGCCATACAACTGATTGTCCTTCATAGTCTTGAGGACGGCTCGAAGGTGCTGCTCGTGCTCCTCTCGGCTGCGGGAGTATATCAAAATATCATCAATGAAAATAATCACGAATAAATCTAAATAGGGCATGATCACTCGATTCATCAAATCCATAAAAGCAGCTGGGGCATTTGTCAACCCAAATGACATCACCAAGAACTCATAATGCCCATACCGAGTGCGAAAGGTTGTCTTAGGGACATCAGATGCCCTAATCCTCAACTGATAGTAGCCAGATCTCAAGTCTATCTTCGAAAACATTATGGCACCCTGAAGCTGGTCGAACAAATCATCAATCCTCGTCAAAGGATACTTATTCTTGATAGTTACCTTATTCAACTGCCAGTAGTCAATACACATTCTAATTGTGCCATCTTTCTTCTTAACAAACAACGCTAGCACACCCCAAGGAGAAACACTAGGCCTAATAAATCCTTTACCAAGAAAGTCCTGTAACTGATCCTTCAACTCTTTTAGCTCTGGCGGGGCCATACGATATGGCAGGAAAGAAATGGGCTGAGTGCCTGGAGCCAAATCAATGAAAAAGTCAATATCTCTGTCAGGTGGCATACCCGGCAGGTCAGCAGGGAATACCTCTGGAAACTCACGGACAATGGGCACATACTCCATAGGAGGAACCTCGACACTAGAATCACGAACATAGGCCAAATAGGCCAAGCATCCGTTCTCAACCATACGCCGAGCCTTCATATACTAGATAACACTGCTAGGAGAATGACTAGGAGTCCACCTCCACTCCAATCGTGGTACTCCCAGTAAGGCCAAAGTCACAGTCTTGGCATGACAGTCCATAATAGCATGATAGGGGGATAACCAATCCATTCCTAAAATGACATTGAAATCAACCATATCAAGAAGTAAAAGATCTACACGGGTCTCAAGACCGCCAATAACCACTATACATGAACGGTAGACTCGATCTACCACAATAGAATCACCCACCGGTATAGATACATATACAGGAGTACTCAGTGAATCACGAGGCATAATCAGATAAGGAGCAAAATATGAGGACACGTAGAAAAATATAGACCCCGGATCGAATAAAACTGAAGCATCCCTGCTGCAAACTGAAACCATACCTATAATGACTGCATCAGAGGCCTCAGCCTCAGGCCTGGTGGGAATAACATAGCATCGGGGCTGAGCCCCACCAATCTGAACATCCCTGGGTTGACCTACTGCGGGCTGCCTCTACCTCTCAAAGCCTGTCCTCCACCTCTAACTGTCTGGCCTCCACCTCTGGCACCTCGACCTCCACCCCTACCTGGCTGAGGGGGTGGTGGAGCACTTGGTGCGGGAATCATAGCACGGGAACCCTGGTACTGAGAACCACTCGAAGCTCGGGGGAAAACCATAGCAGTGTGCCCTGGATCACCACAAGAATAACAAGATCTCAGCTGCTGAGACTGCTGGCCCTGAAACTGTCCCTGTCAACAAGAATAACCACTCTGAATACTCTGTAGCGGCGGTGCACTGATAGGAGCTGGTGGTGCACTGCGGGATACCTGAAGGGCTGACTGGAATGGTCTAGGGGGATGACCTCTACCAAAATAATCCATGCCTCCAGATGAGGCACCACTAAATCGGCTAAAGTGATGAGTTCTCTTGTCAGACCCCTGACTACTGCCCGGTAATAAGACCATCTCAATCCGCCTGGCCACATTGGCCGCCTCCTAAAATGAAATGTCAGTACCTGTCTCTCTGGGCATCTGAAGTCTAATCGGCCGAGCTAGCCCCTCAATAAACCTCCTTACCCTATCTTGGTTAGTAGGGAGTATCATGACAGCATGTCGGTCCAAAGTGATGAACCGGGTCTTATATTGTGTAGCTGTCATAGAGCCCTGCTGGAGACGCTCAAACTGCCTCCGGAGATCCTCTCTCTGGGTAACTGGAAGAAACTTCTCCAAGAATAACTCGGAGAACTGAGCCCAAGACAAAGGCGAAGATCCAGCTGGCCTGATCAAGCAATAATCCCTCCACCATGTCTTGGCGGAACCGGAAAGACAGAAGGTAGAAAAATCGACCCCATTAGTCTCCACGACCCCCATGTTCTGAAGAACCTCATAGCAACTGTCTAATAAATCATGGGGGTCCTCTGATGGTACACCATTGAAAGTAGTAGGAAATAGCTTGGTGAACCGGTCCAGTCTCCATAAAGCATCAGCATACATAGTTGCTCCCTCAACGGCCTGTGCCACAATACCCGGCTGAGCTACTCCGGTTGTCTGAGGTGCTGGAGTCTAGAACTAGGAAGCTAGCTACTCTGGTGTGCGGGTGGTAGGAGTCTGGGCCCCTCCCCTAGCCTGAGAGATGATTGGTGTTGTAGGAAGTAGACCTGCCTGAACCACGCTCTTCATAAGGCCTACTAAGCGGACCAGAGCATCCTGAAGTACCGGGGTGGCAATGAACCCCTCTGGGATCTGAGCTGGTCCAACCGGAACTGTCTGAGTAGGAACCTCATTGGCAAAGTCTACCTGAGGATCCTCCACTGGGGCTGCTGCTCTGGGCTGAGCCCTGCCCCTGCCTCGACCTTTAATACGGCCTCGACCTCGTCCTTGGCCCCTCGTAGGAGCTACAACTGGAGGATTGATCTGCTTATCGGTAGATGAGGAAGCACGCGTTCTCGCCATCTGCGAGAGAATAGAATAGAAACTCAGTTAGCATTTAGAATTCAAACTGCACGATAGAGAATATTAGATGAGAAGTTATTCCTAACTTTGAAGCCTCTGGGGGATAAGTAAAGACGTCTCCGTACCGATCCCTCAGACTCTACCAAGCTTGTCCGTGAATTGTGAGACCTAGACAACCTAGTGCTGTGATACCAACTTGTCACGACCCGAAATTCCCACCGTCGGGACCGTGATGGCGCCTAACGTTGAACCCGCTAGGCAAGCCAACGTACTTAATTAAATTTATTATAATTCTTTATTATTAAATGGGAATAGGTTAAATACGACTTTTCCATAAATAAAAGCTTAAAAATAAGAATAGATTAAAATACATAACCAAATCCGCAATTTAACGAATTCTTAAAATAACCAAACACAGATCTTTGGAGTCACAATGTCACAGACTATCTAAGATTAATACATATAAATGTCTGAAAGAAATGAATACATCTGTTTTGAAATCCTGAAAACAGAATGAAGAAGTGGAAGGGGACGCCAAGGCCTGCGGACGCTTGCAGGACTACCTCAGTGTCTCCAGGTGGACTGAAGGAATCCTCCCAGCTCAATGTCCACAGGGTCCTATACCGGGATCTGCACAACAAAAAGTGTGCAGGTGTAGTATCAGTACAACCGACCCCATGTACTAAGTATGTGTCGAGCCTAACCTCGGCGAAGTAGTGACGAGGTTAGGACACGACAATGATACAACCCATGAAATTTTATAACATACGAAAGAAATAACAACAACAGGAAATAATCAACTAAGTACGAGATAAAGGGGAACATGCTGGGGAAAAGAGATATCAAATAACAGAATTAACGGAATAAGGCAAAAGTTTAAATATACAAACAACAACAGGGAATAATAACACAGAGTAAACAAGTGCACGGCATCACCTGTCGTGCTTTTACTCTCATCCTCACCAAAAAAAGTGCACGACATCACCCTTCGTTCTTTTAATATCATAACATGGCACAACATTATCCTTCGTGATTTTAATATCATAACACGTCACGGCATTATCCTTCGTGCTTTTAATTTCAAAACATGACACGACATCATCCTTCGTGCATTTAATATCATAATATGGCACGACATTATTCTTCCTACTTTTAATATCACAACATGGCAGGACATTATCCTTCGTGCTTTTACACTCTTCCTCACCCAAACAATATCAGGAAAAATAGTTTGGCAAGGAAGAAATTAACAACGTGAACCATGACAATAAATCACAACACCCCGGCAAGGGAACAACAATAGAAATATCACCGTCCCGGTAAGGGACACAGCTATAACCAATCTCACTCAAGTACATAACTTAACAAGATATTCCTCAATCGAAACAAATACTCAACAGTATGCACAACCAAGAACTTCCATGAATTGAGCAACCATCAAAGTGAAACTCAAACTATAACACATTAAATATCGATAACAATCACGTAATTCATATTATCTGACTCACGAGAATGCTTGACACAACATATACGTACTCGTCACCTCACCTATTCGTTGAACATGGAATAACACATAACACCATGAATGAGGCATATAACAATAGTCAAGTCAAGGTAAGAAACATTAACCTATAAACAAATGAGCATGCCAGAGTCACAGAATAAACAGGAGTCGTATCAGACTAAGAGAAAGAGATGGATAGTAGTATGCAGACACAATTACAGGGAAAACACATGGAAGCAGGATACATATTTAGACTTAACAAAAGAGAAAGACATGATGGGGTTGAGCTAGTTACATGGTAGGCAGTAGAACCACAGGATAAAACACATAAGGAACAGTAAGTAAGTAAACAAGAATTGGAGCATATTGTATGGAGATACTATAAAACTAACTTAGAGACATACCAGTCGAGTGATAGAGAATAGAAAAATTCAAAGAGATAGAGCAGCAACAGTAGTATGCAGAATAAGAGAGCAGCAGAGGACAATAGTGTACAGAATGAGAGAGCAGCAGTAGAGATTACTCAGTCTTGGCTTTAAGCCAACTGAGTGGTCAATAATAGATGCAAAGAGAAAGAAGAGATGTGTGTGAAAAACACAGAAAGTTCAGAGCAATGTACTTAGTGTTTTGTGTGTGAGATGAATATAAGTGTCAGTCAAGAGTTTGTGTTTTCGTATGAATCTCTGTGTGTCTGTCAAGAAGGAAGACAGGTCTTTATATAGTTTTGAAAATCACCGCTTTTCCTTTTAAACCCGACTCCAAATCAATTGTATCTACAAATAATTGACTCAATAGCATCAATAAAATCTAAATAATTCAACTCCAATGCTTAATTATAGACTTTCTAACATTATTCCAAAAAATCCAAAAACCGACCCGGGGCCCGCTTGATCAAAACACGAGGTTCGGACCAAAACTCGATCACCCATTCACCCACGAGCCCGAATATGTAATTGGTTTTGAAATTCGACCCCAAAACGAGGTCTAATTCCCAATTAATCAAAAAGCCCTAACTCTACCCAAATCCCTTATTTTCTACCCTTTCAAAAATCGCCCAAGGTGAAGTGAAGAAGGAGTTATGAAGTTTTGGTTAAATCCCGTAATGCATTCTGTTTTTTATAAAAATATAACTGGGCAGGTTTTGTTCATCGCATTTGCGGGCCCTTGGCCGCGTTCGCGAAGGTCTGGCTTGCTTGGCCTTCGCGTTCGTGAGCTTCAGGCCGCGTTAGCGTAGGTTTGAGACTACCCAGCCCCCAGCCCATCCTTAACTCTATGCGTTCGCAACTGTGGGGACGCGTTCGCGTAGAGTCACTGTCCAGTGCTCCGCGTTCTCATAGAGCAAACACCCAGGCCCTTCCCCTTTTCTCTTCGCATTCGAGTGGGTTGCCACGCGTTCGCATAAGGTAATTTTATCAAACACCAGAAACAACAGAAAAACCAGATTTTTTAGTCTAAATACACCCCGATGCCTACCCGAAACTCACGCGAACCCTCGGGGCTCCAAACCAATTATGCACATTAGCTCAAAAATATCCTACGGACTTATTCATGTAATCAAATCACCAAAATAACATCATAAACAACGAATCTAACCCTAAAATCCATGAAAATTTTCAAAAACTTCTAAAACATCAAACTTTGCATTTGCGGGTCCGAATCACGTCAAATTACTTCTGTTTCTTACCAAACTTTACGGATATGTCATAAATATTATATCAAACCTGTACCGGGCTCCAGAAACATAATACGGGACTGATACCACAGATTTTTCACATTTAATTAAACTTTCAAAAACCTTTATATTTTCAGAAAACAACTTCTTTTAAAATTTCATTTCTCGGGCTTGGGACCTCGGAATTCGGTTCCGGGATTACGCCCAAGTCCCATATTTTCCTACGGACCCTCCGGGACCGTCAAATCACGGGTCCCGGTCCGTTTACCAAAAATGTTGACCAAAGTCAACTTAAATGAAAATTTCAAAACAAAATTATCAGTGTCCTTAGTTTTTCACATAAAGGCTTCTCGGCTACACGCTCGTGTTGCGCACGCATATCGAGGTGAGATAGAAGGAGGTTTTTATGACCTCGGAACACAAAGTGAACTAGAAATACACGGAATGACCCTTTTGGGTCATCACACATAATGATTTTTATGGCATTCCGAGAAAATGTTATTAACGTATTTCTTATGCATTTCATGCATTGCATTCATTTACACTGACCCATCACTAGATGGCGTTATATACGCGTATATATGTAAATATATATATATGGGATATGGGAAAAGGTTACGGTGTTGTATACGCACCACCATCTGATCAGCTCGTATACGTTAATGATTTCCCCACAGTGGCCGAGATGATATGATGGGATGCCCTCAGAGGCCTGATGATGTTATGAACACATGTACCTATGCACGACATGACATCCATATGCACATGCATGAAACTATAATTATTTCATGATTTATAGAGTTATCCAGACTTACAGGTTGAGTGATTTACTCTATATTTCTTCCATGTGTGTTATGCACTTATTTATGTGCCTTACATACTCGGTACATTATTCGTACTGATGTCCCTTTTGCCTGGGGACACTGCATTTCATGCCCGCAGGTTCTGATAGACACGTCAAGAGCCCTCCATGTAGGCTATCAGCTTAGCGGAAGATGTTGGTGCGCTCCATTTGCTTCGGAGTTGCTTGTTTGGTTAGTATGATTTAGACGTGTTTTATTTGGTATGGCGGGACTTTGTCCTGACCTTTATAAAGATTATGTATATTTAGAGGCTTGTAGACAGATGTCATGTACGTAAAAGGTTGTATGGCCTTGTCGGCCTATGTTCAGTATACATGTGGTTATTTTGGTCTTATAAGCTCGTATGTCTTATGTATAATTTGATATCACACGTTGGATTCTACTTATTTCACGGAAGCTTTCCGGCTCAGTTATCTATGATAAGTATGACATGAAAAGATACGTTATGTAGGTACTCGGTTGAGTAAGGTACCGGGTACCCGTTGCGGCCCATAGGTTTGGGTCGTGACAGAAGTGGTATCAGAGCAGTTCTATCCTAGGAGTCTACAAGACGTGTCTAGTAGAGTCTTGTTTATTTGTGTGTCGTGCACCATACTTATAAGCAGGAGGCTACAGGGAATTTAGGGTTGTCCCTCTTTCGTCTTACTCTAGATCGTGTGGTAGAGCTCACTTATAAGAACTAAAATCCCGAACTTCTATTCGTAATAAGACGATTCCTACGTTTAGAAAGACGATTGATACGAGATATAGCTATGGAAGTGTTGAGTTATAGGAACTCGATTTTGCCTCTGGCTTTTGATGAGTAAATGAGAGGTCTTCAGCATATCATGCGTGTACTAAAAGGTGTACGGTTCTTGATAAGGCGTTTTTAGGATAGAATACTTATACTCTTATGGTAAAAAAAGAATAATGGAATCGAAAGTTAGACACAAGTTGCAGCAAGTAAAAGAAGCAAGGTGAAGAAGGGTACGAGGTACCCAGTTAATAAAGATTATCCTTAATTACCATTCAGGAAGAGAGATGTAAGCATTTTGAGTTACCTTCAATAGTAACAGAGGTATGTATAATTGCCTCGGCAACCCGAAGAACCAGTATATGGAGCAAGGGGGGCTAAAATCAAAGGAATGTCTTGTTCGAGTTACCAAGAATAAAGTGATAGACATAAATGTTAGTGGAAAATAAGAAGAGAGTTAATGAAGTATTATGACTAAGACGTGATACATGGATGACGAAGGAAGATTAAGAAGATGACAATATTACAGAATCTATAGTCAAGTAAAGGAAAAGACAAGAGGTTACAGGCCTTGAGACAACAAAAAATGTATATGCCATAAAGTCATATCCTCATTTAGAGAAATAAGTTTGTGACTCTAGCGCGACTGCCGGAAGGAAAAGTTGGACACATAATAATAGAAATCAGTATGGTTTGGGTGAACAAGATAAACTAAACATGAATTAGGGACTGATTGATTTGATAATGGTCGACATCATGAGAATTTCAGATTTCGTTCCGGCGATAATAGAATAGATAAGAGAAGAAGAGTTATGAGAGATTCATAGAATGGTCATTCAGGAAGACACTTCTCTAAAGCAAGAAATATGAGAAAAGTTAAGCTTAAGGGACTATATGTGCTAGTTACATTAAGTGTCACCCTCGCGAGTAAGGAAATTTGTTATCCTTGGTACATAAGGATTACCGCAAGGCGAGTAATGGTCATCGATGATGTGAAAGGATGCCAATGATGAAGAGGTGAAACTTCTATTGGTAGGTCATTGTAGCTCCAACTCTTAGTACTCCCCAAAAGGAAGGAATATGGAATGATGTGGCATTAAGAAAGAATTAAGTGGTTCTAGTAATTATGGATGGTAAAGGAAGAATGCGAAAACAAAATGAGAAAGGGGTGAGATTGCATTTATTCAAATCCTACAAATATGCTAAAATTCTAGAATATTATGCAAACACGACGCCAAGGAGAGGAAGTAAAGGTTCCTGCCCGAAATGTTATTGATAGATAAAGAGCTGGTGCGAGCAATATGTTAAAACAAAGGAAATAACGCAAGAAAGATTACGCGGTAAATTGATATGAGAATGGGCCAACGAGTAGTTGGTAGTTGATTAAGGAAGAGCGTAGTTATGGCTAAACAGGAGGTTACAAACGAGTCAGCAGATCGTGGAAGATAAACATAGTAAAACCCAATATAGTGAATTCAGCCTCGCAGTAACATCATTGTAATACTTGAGAAGTATTCAGATAAGAGTGGGGTTGTTAAAGGTACCGTATGAGTATTGTGGGAATGAAAGATAGTGCCACTGGGAAGGCATTCAAAATAATAGTTCAGAAGAAACCCTTCAAGCTCAAAGGCGTGGAGGTGAGTAACTATGGACAATTGTAGGCGAGGAAGGACAAAATTTTTTTTATTGGGTATACGATGTAATCAGCTCGCAGCTTTACAAGAGTCAGAGGGTCCTCCCTAAGTACTACAGTGAAAGACTAGGTGAGGATATGAGGAAGAAGGCTTCAATCTAAGAACAATGACCTAAAGAGGAAATGGTCTTGTAACAACAGTTTCACAACAACATTATACGTCCTCCATAAGAAACAGGAACCTACCGTGGCTAGTGAACGCGAAGTAAAGTAAAAAGTAATATTCGAGGTCATATGAGTTGCACGAAAATTCAGGCATGTGTGGGAACTAAGATAAGCTAAGTATGCTCGCAACAAGGAGGAAGAAGACCAGGAAAAGTAATAGCTTATGTTTAAATAAAGTTGAGAAGGAACGAAAGGAACTACTCGATCAATGATCCAGAGTTGGTTACGTTATAAGTGCACTTGCGATTCCAGAATATACATATATGTTGACAGTCATACAGCCGTAGAAGACTCCAATATAAGTTAAAAAGAAGAATTGAGTCTAGGTTATGGACAAAGAATTCAATTGTTAAAGTATTATATCCTGGATATTCCATAGCGTCTATGAAAGACTAAAGTAAAACCATAAGCCGCAGATCAGAAGATAGCTTAAGCATAAAGGCTGATCAAATGGAGAAGGAAACTAAAGAGTTACATCAAAGTAAATTAGGAATTTGATTACTGAACCCAGAAAATTATAGACATCGTGATTGAGAATATTGCAGGATTACTATTAAAGATCAGAGGTAAAAGAAAGTCAGTACAGTAGCCATATTCTATAACGGCTCTACAATAAAGCTCGTTAAAAGGTACCAGTCTCACAAGGATTCAGTATGAAGCTCCAGCTTGATTGTGTATGCACCAGAGGTGCAAAGTATTATAATAGAGCTTCTAGTTGTGATGAATTACACCTATGTGGAAAGGAGGTCATAAAAGGGATAGAAGATGTGATGCGAGATTTTAAGGTAAGAAAGGTGAAAATGAACAACATACACGATACTCAAACGTAGGAGGTTGTGAATAGTCCATACTTTGGATATGAGGCTAAAAGCTCGGGGATTCAGTATCCAGGATTGATAGTAGCATCGTCAGTGGCGTATATTCTAGCCTATGGTCTAGGCATCAAAAGTCCTGACTAAGAGAATAAAAAAGAGTTAGAGATGACGTGATGTCTCGCTTGACGTTCTCAAAATAACATAAGGAAATCTATGATGCAAGCAAGTTGAAAGATAACAAGTAATATAAATAAAGATGTGTAGGTCGCAAGCTAAAACAAAAGGGATAAGTCTTCAGGATTAAGCCCATGAAAACAAGCAGAGCATATGGTTTCTCTAAGTTATACAAAGCTCACTATACCCTGAATGAACTCAAAGGAGTCTAAGACTAATAACATGTAGAAGACATGGAATGTTGCCCTGTTAATAAGATAGGGGTGTAATTGTTATAGATAAAAGATGACGTTTGGGCTTTCGATTGAGTAATGATATGACGAGGAAAAGAAAGGGATCTCATGAATTGGACATGATTAAAATAGCCACACAACGTGAATCACATTGGTATGTTGTGAAATACGGGTATGGAAGCAGGGTATCACCCCAGATTGATCAATGTAATAATTTCAGATGAACCCCGATAAAACGTAAGCCCTAGTAGTAGTGTTACATAAGAGATCAAGTTATCACTGGTTGATGATAGATCAACATTAAGGTTAATCAATAGTGGATGGATAAAAGTCACAAAGTATGAGATGAGGTTAGACCATCATTCTTAAGGATAAGCAACGAGGGTAACGTGGAATTAGTTGCAGACCTTAGTAAAGGATTATGGTATAGTATGACCTTCTAGATGCAGTAAAGTCATACAAATGGATAACCAGATATATGAAATAAGATATGGGCATATTCACAAATTCTACAGAGTACCGAGCGAAGAACTTCAGTACACCTATAGATTCCCCGAGAGGCATCCTATTAAGCGTTGTATATGTTTATAAAATAAGGCCTAGAGATTGGCTAAAAGCTGGAGGAAAAAGGGGAGAAGAGTCTCATAAGCGCACTTACAAGGTCAGTATCGTAGAGGCCACATGAAAGAAGGTAACAACAGTTACGAGATTGGGAAGAATTCGATCACAAGTCATGGCATGAGAAAGAGGCTTAAAGGGAGGAATGCTCTGACATATGGATTTATTCAAAGAACAGTTGCCTAAATAGAAAGGAGAATATTAAAGGATTTTCAAGAGCTATGGGTCGTAAGTATGATAAGTGCATCAGTCAACATTCGAGGGCGAATGTTCCAAAGGGGGGAATGAAGTTACACCCTGCAATATTACGTCGATATTTCGTCCCGTAGTATTATATTACGATGATGGTACGCCTTGAAGTATTATATGACGAAGATGTTACACCTTGCAATACTACATTACAATGATGGTACGCTTCAAAGTATTAAATTATGACGATATTACACCATGTAATATTGTACGTTGAATTTATTATAAGGTAATTGACATTTGTCCAAGGAAAAAGATTATTTGGAGATTATAAGTATTGTACTATTTTAAACAAGTGATAAGTAAATTCATGGACTAGTTCCATACAAGGTACCACATGGACATAATAGAAAGGTGCGCAAAGTGTATTAAAAGTGAGTAGTATTTTAAGTAATTTGAGATAATTCCTAATTACGTGGGTAATTGGTTAATATTTGGTTAGTGGGGAATTACCAAGTAAATAAAGAAATTGGTAATTACCTAATATATTTTGGATAATTCTTGAAGATTTACGTGGCGGCCACTATGTCTATGTACATATGACTCATACAATTGAGGGAAAGGTGGAAAAACATTAAGGAATTCAAGATTTAAGTACTTAGTCATAAAGGATTCATGATTTAAGTCTTCAAGGTTAAAATACTTAGTGGTAACGTTGAAGACATCAAGACTGAAGCCTTCAAGAATAAAATATTTAGTCATAATGTCAAAGCATTCAAAGGTTCATACGGATTTCATACAAATTGACCTTTTTGATTCAAGAGAAAGGTAACAGATATTCACGCAAAGAAGGAAACAGATTTTTCCCTACTCTGATTTTGCCGTCACGAGTGTTTTCGCATTTATCGTGTGTTGGAAGGATTGTCAAAAGAATCAGCTCAGGTATGTTAAGGCTATCCCTTCTTTCTTTTTGGCATGATCTATACGACATGAATGAAACAAGAAAATGCACAACTTCCATAAATGACTTTATTCATAGAAATACTAGGGATGTCTATATTCTTGATTCCCCGTGTAAATTATTATTATATATTCTGTTCATAGGTCTCAGAAAAGTACGAATTTGATAAAGTTTATCTGAAAGGCATAATGATTTTTATGGCATTCCGAGAAAATGTTATTAACGTATTTCGTATGCATTTCACGCATTGCATTTGTAACGACCCGACCGGTCGTTTCGCAAAGTTAGGCTTCGTTCGGTAGCGTAAGGTCTTGGACAGCTTCACATTTAAGCTCCGTTCGGTGGCGTAAGGTCTTGGAAGAAAGATGTCAGTTTTAGAAGCTTAAGAGATGAAAGTTGACCGGAGGTTTGACTTTTGTGTAAACGGCCTCAGAATTAGTTTTGGTTGATGCCAACAGCTTCATATGATAATTTTGTACTTAGGCGTGCGCCCGGAATTGGTTTTGGAGGTCCGTAGAGTGATTTGAGGTAATTTGGCGAAAGTTAGAATTTCGGCGTTTCCGGCCGATAGGTGAAATTTTGATATCGGGCTCGGAATGGAATTTCGAGAGTGGCGGTACGTCTGCTGTGTCATGTGGGACTTGTCGGCAAAATTTCGCTTTAATCCGGGTTGAATTGATAGGTTTCTACGCGAGTCTTGATATTTGATGTTTTGAAAATTCCTAAGTTTGATTTTTGGTTTGATTCGTTGTTTTAGTGTCATTTTATGTATTTTGAAACCTCGAGCAAGTCCGTGTTAGGTTATGTGACTTGTTTGTGTGGTTGGACAAGGTACCGGGGGCCTTGGCCGTGTTTCGGATGGGTGTCGGGTCCATTTTCCTCATTTTTGAACAGCTGAAATTTTCCTTCTGGTTTCCTTCTATGCGATCGCATAGAGTCTCTTTGAGAAGCCCAGATTTTCCTTCAGTGCGATCGCAAGTGCACGTCCGCGATCGCATACCTCCACAAACCAAACACTCTGTGATCGCATCTTGCCTTTCGCGATCGCACAGCTTGAAGACTTCACCCTATGCGATCGCATGCTCATGTTCGCGATCACAGAAGTATATTTTCCTCTTCTTTGCGATCGCATCTTCACAATCGCGATCGCACAATTCTATTGTAGTAGTGGCCATTTATTCTTCTATGCGATCGCAACAATGAGCCCGCGATCGCATTGAACAAAAAGGGTACCTGGGCAGTTTTTCCCTTTTCTCTTCGCGAGGGAAAACCATACTCCGCGATCGCGATTCATTACATGCCTGGTCAGAATATAAGTTTCAAAAAATGAGGGTTAAGCCATTTTTAACATATTTTGACTTCTAGAGCTCGGTTTTAGGTGATTCTTTGAGGGTTTTTCACACAAAGCAAATGGGTAAGTGTTCTTCCACTATAATTAATTATATTTCATGAATTAGTTCTTGTTTTTATCATTTAATTGGTATTTTGGGTTGAGGGAATTGTGGGTTTTGAAAGAAAACTTCTAAAATGAAAGTTCATGTTTTGAATGAACAAATGATATCGAAATTTGATAAATTTAGTATGGGTGAACTCGTATCGGAATGGGTAAACGGAATTTGTAAAATTTGTCAGGTTCCGAGGTGCGGGCCCGGGGGTCAACTTTTGGGTCGATTTTCATAATTTAGTAAAGATTGAAACTTTATTATTCAGAAGCATTCCTTATACGTGTTATGTGTATTTTGAAGTTGTTTTAGTTGATTGTGAGCCATCCGGAGGTCTTTCCGCCCGAGAAGTTCACTTTTGAGTATCCGGTTGTCGTCTTTGAGGTAAGTATCTTGCCTAACCTTGTGTGGGGGAACTACCCCTTAGGATTGAGTCTTCCTTGTTGATTGTAGTCCATGTATACGAGGTGACGAGTGCGTACTCGGACTTATTTGCTAATAGATTGGCCTTTTAGGATTCGTAGGTTCTTATGTTACATGTGTATGAGTCATAATTTTTACATTTGCATCCTTGGTTGTTAATTTTATTATTTCCTGCTTAAATTAAGATTACTTACTTTTGGATTCTTTCATTGATTATTTGATCCTAATTGACTTAACTGAATATTTTACCGCTCTTATCTTTATGCTATATTTGCTTCCTAAAACTGTCAAATGGACTATATTAGTGTTATCTAGTTTTATAGTTGCTTATCCGTAGTTAGAACATATGTTCGTTGGCGTCAAGCATGCTCGTGAGTCTTACATTTTAATTCCTATGATTCCTTCTTTATGTGCTACTTGGGTCAGTTGATAAACATTTATGTTGTGGATGTTTCCTTGATGTGCCTATTTCCGGACCTTCGTTTAAGTTGAGTTTGTTCAGTAAAGTTAAATTGCTTAAGCGAGATTGGTTATAGCTGTTTTCCCTTGCCGGGATGGTGTTGTTTTCATTGTTTATTCCCTTGCCGGGATGGTGTTGTTTTCATTGTTGATTCCCTTGCCGGGATGGTGTTGTTTTCATTGTTGATTCCCTTGCCGGGATGGTGTGTTTAGATTATTGTTTGTGTTGTTATGATATTGTTTGCATTGTTGGATTCCCTTGCTGGGACGTTGTGATTTATGGTTCCTATTGTTGATTTGCTTCGTCAATGTGTTGTTTATTTATTTATTTATGCACGACGGCACATTCTGTGCCGAGTGATTGTGAGGTTATGCACGAGGGGATATTTCGTGCCGAGTGATTGTGAGGTTATGCACGAGGGGGCATTCCGTGCCGAGTGTTTATTTATTTATTTATGCACGAGGGGACATTCTTTGCCGAGTGATTTTGACGTTATGCACGAGGGGACATTCCGTGCCGAGTGATTGTGAGGATATGCACGAGGGGATATTCCTTGCCGAGTGATTATTTATTTTAGCACGAGGGGACATGACGTGCACTTGTCTTTGCATTATATATTTTCGTGTCCTTGTTTGATATTTACTGCATTTGTTTAAGAGTTAATATTCCGTTGTTTTAATCCGGATATTCATACTGATCTTTTACTACATTTATTGACAAGACAAGTTGTGAGTGCAGACTGAGTTCCGATAGATTTACCTTGAGGAGATTATGATTACGAGATTTTACTGAAAAGTATTATTGAAAGGTAATGGTTTCGAAATGATTATATCTGAAGGCTTTTACATCGAAGGTATATTTGAAAAGCACTAGTCTTGCATAAAATGATACTTGGAAGTCTTTTATTGGGAAAGCATCTTTGGAAACTTCGTATTTTGAAGGAAAACTATGTTTTAAGTAATTCTCTCTAGTACATATACTTATATATATTTTGGAGAAAGTATGTTTTCAAAGGAAATCTTTCTATATAAAAATGATTTTTATTGCAAAACTTTTCATATGATCTGTTGTTTAAGGGTTTCCACCAGTTTATGGAATTTAATGGCTAAGGCTCGATGTGATTAACTAAACGTATAGTTGAGTTGTGGGGTTCTCTAGTGCATTGTGTTTTCTTCTGGTTTGGCTTGTTTGTGTTGTCTATCTTTCTGTGTATTTTGTGGTCTTTCGTGGTTATTTTTCTGTAATTTCCTTCGGCATTATATTGTCATTGTTGTAAATTATCCCGTGGGTTTCTGATAGATGTAGTGTTCGGTTACTTCTATGTTCATGTAAGTTATTTTTGTAGACCATTGGTGTCTTGACTAGTCCTCGTCAGTACTCCACCGAGGTTAGTCTTGATACTTACTGGGCACCGTTGTGGTGTGCTCATACTACTCTTCTGTGCATTTTTGTTGCACAGATCCAGGCATTGATTGTTAGTCGCCGCATGGACCATTGACAGGGAGACTCAAGATAACCTGTTGCTGCGTTCGCAGGCTTCAGAGTCTCCTTCTTATAAGTAGTATTCATACACTATTGTATTTATTTCCGAATAGTTGTATTTAGAAGTTGTAGAATATTCGTAGAGCTTATGGCTTGTAATACCGGTTTTGAGAAAACATTGTAAATTCTGTCAAGGTTTCTATAACTGTTAGTTTCCTTTACTTATTGTTGTTATTATTAACGGTTAGGCTTATCTAGTCTATAGGACTAGGTGCCATCACGATACCCAACGGAGGGAAATTTGGGTCGTGGCAGCATTCATTTACACTAACCCATGACCAAATGGCGTTATATATGCGTATATAAGTAAATATATGTATATGGGATATGTGAAAAGGTTACGGCGTTATATACGCACTACCACCTGATCAACTGCTATACGTTGATGATTTTCCCACAGTGGCCGAGATGATATGTTGGGATGCTCTCAAAGGCCTGATGATGTTATGAACACATGTACCTATGCACGACATGACATTCATACGCATATGCATGACATTATAATTATTTCATGATTTAAAAAGTTATCTAGACTTACAGGTTGAGTCATTTACTCTATATTTCTTCCATGTCTATTATGTACTTATTTATGTGCCTTACATACTCGGTACATTATTCGTACTGACGTCCCTTTTGCCTGGGGACACTGCATTTCATGCCCGCAAATTCCGATAGACACGTCGAGAGCCCTCCAAGTAGGCTATTAGCTCAGCAGAAGATGTTGGTGCGCTCCATTTGCTTCGGAGTTGCTTGTTTGGTTAGTATGATTTAAACGTGTTTTGTTTAGTATGGCGGGACTCTGTCCCAACCTTTATAAAATTTATGTATTCTTAGAGGCTTGTAGACAGATGTCATGTACGTAAAAGGTTGTATGGCCTTGTCGGCCTATGTTCAGTATACAAGTGGTTATTTTTGTCTTATAAGCTCGTATGTCTAATGTATAAGTTGATATCGCATGTTGTATTCTACTTATTTCACGGCAGTCTTCCAGCTCAGTTATCTATGATAAGTAAGACATGAAAAGATACGTTATGTTGGTACTAGGTTGAGTAAGGTACCGGGTGGCCGTTGCGACCCATAGGTTTGGGTCGTGACACAAGACTTGTAAAAATATTGTATTTCTTCTTTCTGCTTTAATCCAATCTTTGAATAAGATGGTAGTCTCCAAGGTGTCTTCTGCCAATAAGTGTATGTGGTCTCGAATTTAAAATAACGTTGCACTGAAAGCAGTGTTGGAAGCTACTAATGAAGATTGAATAGTTAGCACACCGCTTTCCATTCTTGAAAGAACCTGAAATATTTCTTCATTTATTCTCCAATATTTCACTAGATCTTCATTCTCTTCATCATCGCAAATATCACTAATTCCTGCAAGTAAATAAACATCAAGCTCGGTAAGTATTGAAGATTGTGATTGACTAATCATTGCCGAATAGCACCAAAAGGTCTATGTGTAGTAGTCTTTTTAAGAGGTTGATGCTGAATAGAAGCGGCATCACTAGTTGGTGCAACAAAGTTATATATATATATATATATATATATGGTTGTATATTAGACAAACAAGTAGACAACGGTGGTTTTTGTGTTGGTTCAATTTCTAAATTAAGGTAAATCGTTTCAATAAGTGTCTTTCTACCAACAACTTTGATTTTAGGATGTAAAACTCCATCAATAATATAAATAAAAGGAATAGGATTTTTTAAAAAGTTTCAACCATTATTTAATAGCATCTTTATATTCCTCTTTTTTTTGTATTCAAAAAATAACATTGAAATTCCAGCTATACAAATTAATATGCTAGAAATAGTTGGATAATATACCCCAAAACTCTTTATTACTATAGAAATGTTTTTCTAAAAATTGCATAAGATGAAAAGTGGTATCTCAATCATCATCTATTATCATATCTTGAGTAGACAAAACATGTGCATTAAACATGTTGGTAATAGGCCATCGATATTCATAAGCAACAGACAATGTATCATATACTGACTTACATCTAGTTAGAACTTTTTTAGGAATTTTCTAACGGGTTTCCCAAGATTTATAATGCATCTTTGTAATGACCTAGTTGGTCGTTTCATGTATTGTAGCCTCGTTCCCTTATCTATTTTTATCTCTTCTATGTTTATTTGTGGTTATGTGACTTTTTGGGGTGTTTGGATTGGTTTCGAGGATGTTTTGAAGTGAATTGGGACACTTAGCCCCAAGCTTGAAGGCTTAAGTTGAAAGAGTTGACCCGAGTTTGACTTTTGTGTTGACAAATTTGGAATAAAGTTTTGATGGTTCCAATAGCTTTGTATGGTGATTTTGGACTTAGGCATATGTCCGTATATTGATTTGGAGTCTGTAGGTCATTTTGGCTTGAATTGGCGAAAGGTAGAAAGTTGAAGGTTTGGAATGTTGAGAGGTTTGACTGAGAGTTGACTTTGTTGACATTGGGTTGAGATTTTGGTTCTAGGAGCTGGACTAGGTTCGTTGTGTCATTTATGACATGTGTGTAAAGTTTGAGGTCATTTGGATCTGATTTGATATGGTTCGACATGAGTTTTGAAGTTGGTAGTTCATCAGTTCATTAGGCTTGAATTGATATGCGATTCATGGTTTTGGTGTTATTTGATGAGATTTGAGAATTCGAGTAAGTTCTTATTGCGTTTTAGGACTTGTTGGTGTAATTGAACGGGGTTCCTAGGGCCTTGGGCGTGTTGTGGATGTGTTTCAGACCCTTTTTTTTCATGTTTGGACAATTGATCTGGTGTCTGATGTGTGCTTCTTCGCATTCGCGACACAGGGGTCGCGTTCGTGAATGGTATTCTTCGTGGGATGGTGGACTGTTCTTTGCATTCGTGAATGGGTGACCTCGATAGTGATGCTTTGAAGGCATGTGTCTTTCGCGAACGCGAACAGGGACCCGCATCCATGATGAAGCAAGGCAGGCTGTGGGCATCAATACTTAGGCCTTTGCGTTCGCGAGGGAGGCTTCGCGTCGCAAAGTTTAAGGTCGCTTCGTCATCACGTTCACGATAAGGTAGTCGCGTTCACAAAGGATGATTCGGCAGCGGGTGAAATTTGTGCTTCGCGAACACGAGGCATCTTCCGCATTCGCTAAGGGAAATGACTGGGCAGACTATTAAAATCCCATTTTGTGGGTTAGAGTTATTATATCATAGTTTGAGTTGTAGAGCTCGGTTTTGGGAAATTTTTGAGGAAATTTTTACGATTTGGATTGGTTAAGTGTTTCTGACTTGAATTTGTTCATCTTAGTTTTTATTATTTAATTGGTGATTTGAATTAGAGAAATGGGAGATTTTAGTAAAAACTTCCTAAAGTGAAAATTTATGATTTGAAGGTCGAATCGAGGTCGAAATTAGATGAAATTTGTATGGTTAATCTCGTCATTGAATGGATGTTCGGGATTTTTGAGTTTAACCGGGTTACGGGGTGCAGGCCTGGGGTAGACGTTTTTATTTTTGATAAAGACTGAAGATTTATTGTTTGAAGTTGTTTCCTACAGCATTATTTGTTGATGTTAAGTTGTTTGTGATTGGATTTGGGTCATTTGGAGGCCGATTCGCGGAGGAAGAGCTTTTTGGAGTATTGATTTGCGCGGCTTAAGGTAAGTAACACATCTAAACTTGGATTTAAGGGTATGTTACCCTGGTAATTGTGTTAAATGAAAGATATTTGGGTGACGTGCGTGTGTACGTGCACCAGTGTGTTCATCGTTTGGGGAGGCCTTTAGACTATTACCGGGCTTGTTTTTCTATCATATCTTGTTATACCCGCGTTTACCCTACTTGTTTGATTTTTTGAACTGTGATTCATGTTAGGCATCATGTCTAGGCTAAGTGCTATTTGTTAGAGACTTGATAGTGCTAGTGTTGCTGTTTCTGAGCTATATGCCTTATTTGTACACATGTTCTTAGTCATGATGCTATATTTGTGTATTATATCTCTGTCTAGGTACTTCTTATTTGATTCCTCACATGTTGTTGATGCCTCCTATGTGTAACAGTCTTAAATTGAGTATTATGGGATGTGTTATCTGATACTTGAATGGTAAATGACTGAGTTTGGGCCGTAGAGCCAATTTGGTATTGATTTTGAGGTGACGCGTATGCAAGGCCCATATTGGGCTAAGTGTTATTATTTTTGGGCGATACATGTACCAGGCCTCACTATTGGGCTAAATAATTATCATTAGGACTTGGGCAGGATTCGTCTCTCCGGAGTCTGGTATGCCAGCAATGGGGCACATGCACAGTGTTTTACATACGTGCTTGGTGTTGGGCGGATATGCCAGGCACCCGTACAGTGCTATTGTGAATATTTTGATGGACCTCTGTGATATAGTTAATTTGACATGTATACTTGACATGTAGGCATAGAGTCGTATTTTCCTCATGCTAGCTAGTAACTCAAATACTTTATCTGTGTTGGCTTTAACTGTTGTGCTTGAAAGCATGCCTAAATTCCTGAAATGTGAATAAGTTAAACATAATCATCAAGCTACATGTTTGTCTCCCAAGTCACCTGGAATAGAAACAATAGCAGTATGATTTCTTCAGGTGTCACATTCAGCTGCCTTTAAGTGACACGAATTTATAGAAATTTTTTCAGATGTTGATGTGGATCTTCGAAGTAAGACCAGGAGAACAACCCCTTGTTATGAAGCAGATGTAGCTTTTTCTATGATTTGAAAGGATTCTTCTTGTACCCGAGGGGCTGCAATTGCGGTTGCTAGATTGTTAACGGTAGGTTGTGCCCAATCATAAATGTAACGATCCGGTCGGTCGTTTCGAGATTTAGCGCCCCGATCCCCTAATAACTATTTTCTCCATGTCTATTTCTGCTTTTGGGACTTGTCATAATGTTGAGTGGTGAAATTCGGAAGGATTTTGGACACATAGTCCATAAATGTGAAATTTAGCTTTAGAAATCGGGCCGTAGTTAGAACTATGTGAAGACAGATCCGGAACGGAATTTCGTCGACTCCGTTAGCTCCGTTGGGTGATTTCGGGGTTAGGAGCGTGTTCAGAATGTGTTTTCTATGTCTGTAGTAGATTAAGGCTTGAATTGGCGAAAGTTAGAATTTCGGCCGGCCGATAGGTGAGATTTTTATATCGGGATCGGAATGGAATTCCGGAAGTGACAGCAGGTCCGTAATGTCATTTATGACCTGTGTGTAAAATATGAGGTCATTCAGATGAGTTTTGACGTGTTTCGGCATCGGATGTGGATTTTAGAAATTTCATAAGTTCTTAGGCTTGAATCTATGCATAACTGATGATTTGGATGTTATGAGATGTGTTTTGAAGGCTCGACTAAGTTCAAATAAGGTATTAGGATTGGTTGGTAGTTTTGGTTGAGGTCCCGGAGGCCTCGGGTGTGTTTCGGGTTCTCAAACGAGCAATTTTGGCCTTAAAATCACTGTTTGTTTTCTAGTGTTCAGCAGCAGGTTTTTCCTTCTCTGCGATTGCGTGAATATATCCGCGATCGCGTAGCACAAGTAAGGCTGGCAGCATTTTGTTATGTGCGATCGTACAAAGGGGTCCGCGATCGCAGTGTTTGGAGAAAATAGTCATCGCGTTCGCATGGTTTTATTCGCGTTCGCGTAGAGGAGTTAGGCAGCAGGGTCTTGGGCATTACTCTATGCGGTCGTGTGAGTGTATCCGCGATCGCATAGGTCTAGATCAGTGAGGTTCGCGATCACGAGTGTAGTCCTGCATTTGTGCAGTATAAATTTCAGGCGGGAGTTCATTACTCTCCGCGATCGCGACTCAAAGTACTCGATCGCATAAGGAAATAACTGGGCATAGTCATTAAAGATCCAAATTCGACGGTTTAAACTATTTTCCACATTTTTGAATTTGAGAGCTCGGGAAGTGCGATTTTTGGGGAGTTTTTCACCTGGGCAACTTGGGTAACTGATTTCTATCCGATTTAGACTAGTTTCCATGATTACACTCTTAAACCAGCCTATAATTTCGAAATTTTGGTGGAAAATTGGGAAGAATTGGATAAACTTCCTACACCGAATTCTTGAGTCTTGATTGGGATTTTTATATCCGATTTGAGAAATTATTATATGGTTAGATTCGTGAGTGAATGAGTGTCCGGAATATATAATGTTTACCCGATTCTGAGACGTGGGCCCGGGGGACGTTTTGGGAAAATTTCTTAAATTCGCATATTAGCTTCGAACTTATTAGCTATTTTGATTCCTTAAAGTGATATTTACATTATGCAATCGAATTGATTAGATTTGGGCCATTCAGAGCTGGATACTCGTGGCAAGAGCGTGGTATTGAGTTGATTAGCGCAGTCGAGGTAAGTGGCTTTCCTAACTCTGTGTTAAGGATTTCCCCTTAGGCTGTTTGATACTATTTTTGTTATATGCCGTGTACGTGAGGTGACGAGTGTGTACACGGGCTATTGTTGCTAAAACTCCATTTTTTCCTTTTATGACATAAATCATTCATCCCTATTTCATTACTTCATGTACTAACTGTGTAGTGTAGCTTAGGAATGAGCATGTCTATCTGTCTTACTTGAGTTACTCCTATTTGTTACTATTTATACCATGTTTAGATAGTTTTATCCGTATTTGCCTGTGATTCTTCCTGAACTGTTCAACTAAACTGTATCCGGTATTCATTGCATTGCATATTTAAATTGGGACTACGGACGAGATTCCGGGAGCTTTTCCCATGTACTGCATTGCATATTTAAACTGGGACTACGGATGAGATTTCGGGAGCTTTCTCCAAGTACTGCATCGCATATTTAAATTGCGACTACGGACTAGATTCCGGGAGCTTTCCCCTGTATTGCATTGCATATATGTTACTGTGAGATACGATGTGCCGAGCCGAGGGCTCCCTTTTACTATTTCTTTCAGCTTACCGTTTCTACTGTTTTGCCTTAGCTTATTATATCTCTCTGCTTAGATTTTTGAATTGTTTTACTAAAAACATCCAGTAGAGCCTTAACCTGACCTCGTCACTATTTGACTGGGGTTAGGCTTCGCACTTACTGGATACCAATTGTGGAGTACTCATGCCCTTTCCTGCGCATGTTTTCCATGTGCAGATCCAGGTACCAGCACCCAGTATCATGGCTAGGAGTATCAGTAGCAGCTGCCAGGAGACCGCGAGGTAATTCTTCCGCGTCCGCAGAATCCCACAAGTCCCCTTCTACTCTAGTATAGGATTAGTTGACTTATGTATTTTTCAACTATTTCATTATATAGAGCTACATTTAGTACAGAGCTTGTGACTGTCGTGACGTTCCAGGTTTTAGGAAGTGAAATTGTATATGCCGAGCGGCTGAGTTATATATTTTCTTCTTCTTTCCTATTTCATTTATTATATTGATTTTATTTTTCCGCAAGTTTTTAGGCTTACCTAGTCGTAGAGATTAGGTGCCGTCACGAGACCGTTCGGAGGGTCGTGACAATAAAGGGCTGCTTCTGGCACAAGAGGTGCCACATCCTGATTTGATCTTTTAGATTCTATTGTCATTTGTCTTTCTTGTTTGCACGATCTAACGCCCTAAAAGATTTCCCCTGTTCTGGTAATGATTCAAACAATTCACTAGTTCTCGAGGAGTTTCTAAGCATGCACCTGTAACACACAAGATTTCATACGTTAGAATTTCAATGTGATACGATTAAAATCAAGAAAATTGACTATACTAAGAATCCTAGCAATAATTCTAGTTGTAATTAATAACTCTGTTAATTTTTCGGCAACCGGAACAAAATTCAATCACGCCCAACCATGCCTCCTAAAAGGTGTAGTGATTGTTGCAAATATAATCCGATTTATGAGGTTGGAGTCGAATCCCACAGAAAATTAACCTACTAATTATAACTACTCCTCTCATAAGAATTTAAGCAATAAACTTCCGGAAACGTTGGGAACTTCCCCTTAGGTTGTTTGATACTGTTTTTGTTATATGGGCGCCGTGTACGTGAGGTGACGAGTGCGTACACGGGCTATTGTTGCTAAAACTCCATTTTTTCCTTTCATGACATAAATCATTCATCCCTATTTCATTGTTTCATGTACTAACTGTGTAGTGTAGCTTAGGAATGAGCATGTCTATCTGTCTTACTTGAGTTACTCCTATTTGTTACTATTTGTACCATGTTTAGGTAGTTTTATCTGTATTTGCCTGTGATTCTTCCTGAACTGTTCAACTAAACTATATCCAGTATTCATTGGATTGCATATTTAAATTGGGACTACGAACGAGATTCCGGGAGCTTTCCCCCTGTACTGCATCGCATATTTAAATTGGGACTACGGACTAGATTTCGTGAGCTTTCCCCTTGTACTGCATTGCATATCTGTTACTGTGAGATACGTTGTGCCGAGATGAGGGCTCCCTTTTACTATTTCTTTCAGCTTACCGTTTCTACTGTTTTGCCTTAGCTTATTATATCTCTCTACTTAGATTTTTAAATTGTTTTACTATAAACATCCAGTAGAGCCTTAACCTGACCTCGTCACTACTTGACTAGGGTTAGGCTTGGCACTTACTAGGTACCAATTGTGGTGTTGTGATGACCCCAAAGGTCATCCGATGTAAATTTAATTATGACTGTGTTTCGAGGCCTCGAAAGCCTCCGTTAATCTCACCTCGATGTGCGTGCGGAGCCCAGACGCGTAGCCGGAAAGCCTTTATGTGGAAACATGATAAAGAGTTGAATTTATGATAATTAATTGAATGAAGTTGACCTTGGTCAATATTTTTGCTAAACGGACCCGGACCCGTGATTTGACAATCCCGGAAGGTCCGTAGGAAAATATGGGACTTGGGCGTATCCCCGGAATCGAATCCCAAGGACCCAAGTCCGAGAAATAAATTTTTAAAGAAAATTGTTTTCTGAAAATAATAAAGGCTTATGAAAATTAACCTCGATGTGAAACCTGTGTTACTGGGCCCGTATTATGGTTCAGGAGCCCAGAACAGGTTCAATATGTGTTATTTGAGTTATCTGTGAAATTTGGTAAGGAACAGACTTGATTTGACATGTTTCGGATCAAAAATGAGAAATTGAGAGTTAATGAAGTTTTGAGAAAATTATATAAAAATAAGGATTTCCTAAAATTCGAGATTTGGTTTGGAACGTGATTTTATGTTATCGAGGTCCGAATGTGATTCCGAGACCGGGAATAGTTCCGTTATGTCATTTATGTCTTGTCTGCAAAATTTGATATCATTCCTAGTCATATAGGTCGGTCCGGCGCATTTCTATAGAAATCAAGAACATGAAGTTTCTTAAGTTATGGTTTTAGGGGTTTTGGGGTGTGATTTTGAGATTTAGTGTTGTTTTAGGTGTTCCGAAAGCTCGAGCGAGTCTGTATTATGATTTAGGACTTGTTGGTATATTTGGACGGGGGCTCGGGTGGGCCCAGGTGCCTCCCGGACACCCAACGGGGCTAAAAATCAGCTAAAATAGTTGATGGTGCAGCTGTTGCTGGTGTGACCGCAGGTGCGGTTTCGCAGCCGCAGGTGATGGACCGCTCCTGCGGTCCCAGCCTTGCAGGTGCGGAAGTTCCGCAGGTGCAGTTCCTTTTCCGCAGGAGCGGAGCCGCAGGTGCGGTCTCCAGCTCCGCAGGTGCGACCCCAGCCTTCCTTGCCATTTTTCGCAGGTGCGATCTTTTTCTCGCCGGTGCGGGATCGCAGGTGCGGTCCCAAGGCCGCAGGTGCGAAAACCCTGTAGGCCAGACTGTTTTAAATGCCAAAAACTCGGGACTTCTTCATTTCCCTCATACCAAAAACCCCATTAGAGACTTGTGAGCTTGGGAAGAACACCCCACAACCTAGCTACTGTTAAGGTAAGTTAATTCCTTCCTAATACTAGTTTCATGCATGAATAATTAATGGGATTACCTACTAAATTAATGGAAAATCAAGAATTGGGTAGTAAATTTAGAGTTCTTGAGAAATTCGTGTATTGTCCTTTTAATGCTATGAATTCAAGTGGAAACTTCAGATTTATGATCATTAGGCTATGGATGAGTGATTCCTTTGAGAATTTTCGGGATTCAAATGTGCAGGCCCGGGCTCGAATTTTTGTATTTTTGGAAGGATGATAGAAAATTTATAATTAGGCTTTGGAATTTGTTTATTGAGTAATTATTGATGTTAATAAATCAATTATGTCTAGATATTATCGATTCGGAGTTGGATTCGAGAGGAAAGGCTGTGATTGAGGCTTGACTTGCTCTTTGGAGCCGAGGTAAGTGTTTGGCCTAACCTGAGCTTGAGGGAATAGGTATAGAGTCTTATTTGCTATGTGTAATTCATGTCCAACGTATATGTGAGGTGACGAGTACCTATATGTTGTGGTCAAGCATGCCCGTGGGTCAAATGTGATGAATCATACCGTGTTCTTAATATTCTCTGTACTATGAGTAATTGGTGATTTAGAAGTGATACATTGATGTTGTTTCATGACGTGGGGACTTATTGAGTTATTTGTCTCAGTTGAGGTTTATACTGTTGAAATTATATTTCTGAGCGAGTTTGGTTATAGCTGAGTCCCTTGCCGGGACGATGGAATTTTATTGAGTATTTCTGTACACTTGAGATTTCTTATTGTTAGTTTGCACATTATATTGTTGCTTTTATATTATTTATCGCACGAGGGATGTCGTGCTGATTGTTTATTATTTATCGCACGAGGGGACATGACGTGCTGATTATTTATTATTTATCGCATGAGGGGACATGCCATGCCGATTGTTTATTATTTATCGCACGAGGGGACATGCTGTGCTCATTGTTTATTATTTATCGCACGAGGGTACATGTCGTGCTGATTGTTTATTATTTATCACACGAGGGGACATGTCGTGTTGAGTGCTTATTATTTATCGCACGAGGGGGCATGCCGTGCCGATGTGTTATTATTTGATGCACGAGGGGAGATTCTGTGCCGAGGGATTGTGAGGTTATGCACGAGGGGACATGTCGTGCCTGTTATTGCTGTTCATTTCCTATTCAGAGATGTTAAATTCCTGCTTTTACTTTCACATTTTAGTTATTACCCTATTCTTCTGTGCTAGTATTTCGTTGCCCTTTTATCCCCAGCATGTTCTCCCCGTATCTGTTTTTACTTCTTTATTTTCGTCGATATTTTCATGTTGTTATATAGAGTTGCACACGTATGTATATTGTTGTCGGTCCTAGCCTCGTCACTACTTCGTCGAGGTTAGGCTCGGCACTTACTCAATACATGGGGTGGGTTGTACTGATGCTACACCTGCACTTCTTTAAGTTGTGTAGACTACGCAGCCGGACCCGGTAGTCACTAACAGAGGGAGCATTCCATCAGTTCATTCAGGAGACATTGAGGTAGACCCGCAGACGTTCGTGGGCCTTGGCGTCACCTTCTAACCTTCTCTTTCAGTTCTGTATTATTTTATAGTTTCAAAGACAGTCATATGTACTTATTTTCAGACCATTGTATTTAGTTATATCATAGACAGTTCGTGAGTATGTGACACCAGTTCTGGGGTATATTTATGGGTTTTATTTCGAAGCTGCTATATTATTTTGAACTTAGTGAACCTTCATATTGTTGACCATCGATGCCTTAGTTACCTTGTTCATTTTAGTTGTTAATGAGTTTATTTAGTTTAAACGTTGGCTTGTCTAGCGGATTCAACGTTAGGCACCATCACGGCCTGAAGGTGGGATTTCGAGTTGTGACAAGTTGGTATCAGAGCACTAGGTTGCTTAGGTCTCACAACTCACGGACAAACTTGGTAGAGTCTGAGGGATCGGTACAGAGACGTCTGTACTTATCCCCCAGAGGCTGCAAAGTTAGGAATAACTTCCTATCTTTCATTTTCTGTCGTGCTATTTGACTTCTAAATACTAATTGAGTCTCTATTCTACTCTATCGTAGATGGCGAGGACGCGTGCTTCCTCATCGACCGACCAGCAGCCTGATTCTCGTATTGTAGCTCCTACGAGGGGCCGAGGCAGAGCTAGAGCAGCAGCTCCAGTTGAGGACCCACAGGTAGACTTTGCCGGTGAGGTTCCTACTCAGACAGTCCCAGTTGGACCAAATCAGGTCCTAGAGGGGTTCATTGCCTCCCCAGTACTTCAGGACGCTCTAGTTCGCTTGGTGGGACTTATGAAGAGTGTGGCTCATGCTGGTTTTCTTCCTACTGCACCAGCTGGTTCCCAGGCTGGGGGAGGGACCTAGACTCCTGTTATCCACACCCCAGAGCAGTTTGCCACTCAGTTTCAGGCTCCAGCACCTCAGACAGCTGGAGTAGCTCCGCCAGGTATTGTGGCACAGGCAGCTGAGGGTGCAGCTATGTCAGCAGATGCTCTATGGAGACTGGATCGGTTCACCAAGTTATTCACTACTACATTTGCTGGTGAACCATCAGAGGATCCCCAGGATTATTTGGATAGCTGTTATGAGGTTATTCGGAACATGAGCATTGTGGAGTCTAATGGAGTGGATTTTGCTACTTTTCGTCTTTCGGGTTCCGCTAAGACTTGGTGGAGAGACTATTGCTTGACCAAGCCAGATGGGTCTGCACCTCTTACTTGGGCTCAATTCTCTGAGTTATTCTTGGGGAAGTTCCTTCTAGTTACCCAGAGGGAGGATCTTCGGAGGCAGTTTGAGCGCCTCCAACAGGGATCTATGTCTGTCACTCAGTATGAGACCAGGTTCATCACTCTAGCCAGGCATGCTATTATGATACTCCCCACTGATCGAGAGAGGGTTCAGAGAATTATTGAGGGTCTGGCTCAGCCTATCAGACTTCAGATGGCCAGGGAGACGGGTACTGATATCTTCTTTCAGGATGCAGCCGACGTGGCCATACGCATTGAGATGGTATTATCCCAGGGTGGTGTTCAGAGGTCTAACAAGAGACCTCGTCATTTCGGCCTTTTCAGTGGTGCCTCATCTGGAGGCAGAAATTCTTTTGGCAGAGGTCATCCCCCTAGGCCTTATCAGTCAGCACTCCAGGCATCCCGCAGTGCATCATCAGCTCCCATCAGTGCACCGCCGATTCAGAGTCTTCATGGTAGTCATTCTAGTCGTCAGTGACATTTCCAGGGTCAGTATTCTCAGCAACCGAAGGCTTGCTACACTTGCGGGTATATGGGGCATATTTCCAAATTTTGCCCCCGAGGTTTTGGTGGTTCTCAGTACCAGGGTTCCCATGCCATGGTTCCCGTATCAGGTGCACCCTCACCCCCTCAGCCAACTAGGGGTGGTCGTGGTGTTAGAGGTGGAGGTTAGACTCATAGAGGCGGAGGGCAAGTCATGAGAGGTAGGGGTCAGCCCGTAGCAGGTAGACCTAGAGATGTTCAGGTTTGAGGGTCTCTGCCCCGTTGATATGCAATTCCGGCCAGTCCTGAGGCTGAGTCCTCTGACGCAGTTATCACAGGTACGGTATCAGTTTGCAGCCGATATGCTTCGGTATTATTCGATCCGGGTTCTACTTTCTCTTATGTATCTTCATATTTTGCCCCTTATTTGAGCATGTCCCGTGATTCCCTGAGTGCTCCTGTATATGTGTCTACCCCGGTGGGTGATTCTATTGTGGTAGATCGAGTCTACCGTGCTTGCTTAGTAGTTATTGGTGGTATGGAGACTCAGGTTGATCTTTTGCTTATGGATATGGTGGACTTTGACGTCATATTGGGGATGGATTAGCTATCTCCCTATCATTCTATTCTGGACTGTCATGCCAAGACAGTGACCTTAGCCTTACCAGGAGTACCTCGTTTGGAGTGGAGAGGGACTCCTAGCCATTCTTCTGGCAGAGTTATTTCTTATATGAAGGCTTGGCGTGTGGTCGAGAAGGGATGTTTGGCCTATTTGGCCTATGTTCGTGATTCTAGTGCTGAGGTTCCTTCTATGGAGTCTGTACCTGTGGTTCGTGATTTCCCAGAGGTTTTCCCTGCTGACCTGTCGGGTATGCCACCCGACAGGGATATTGACTTTTGTATCGAGGTGGCTCAGGGCACTCAACCCATTTCTATTCCGCCGTATCATATGGCCCCGCCAGAGTTAAAGGAATTGAAGGAGCAGTTGCAGGATTTGTTGGATAAAGGCTTCATTGGGCCTAGCGTTTCTCCTTGGGGTGCTCCAGTGTTGTTTGTCAAGAAGAAAGATGGCTCAATGAGGATGTGTATTGACTACCGTCAGCTGAATAAGGTTACTATCAAGAATAAGTATCCTCTGCCGAGGATTGATGATCTATTTGACCAGCTTCAGGGTGCTACGGTGTTTTCCAAGATAGACTTGAGATCTGGTTACCATCAGCTTAGGATTAGGGCATCTATTGTTCCTAAGACGGCTTTTCGCACTCGTTATGGGCGTTACGAGTTCTTGGTGATGTCATTCGGGTTATCAAATGCCCCCGCTGCTTTTATGGAGTTGATGAACCGGGTGTTCAGGCCTTATTTGGACTCGTTCATTTTTTTTTCACTGATGATATATTGATATACTCTCGCAATCGAGAGGAGCATGAGAAGCACCTTAGAGTCGTCTTCCAGACTCTGAGGGATAGTCAGTTGTATGCCAAATTCTCCAAGTGTGAGTTTTGGTTGAGTTCAGTTGCATTTCTAGGCCACAAGGTTTCGTCATAGGGTATTCAGGTGGATCCCAAGAAGATTTCAGCAGTCAGAGATTGGCCTAGGCCCACTTAAGCTACATAGATTCGGAGTTTCTTGGGCTTAGCAGGTTATTATCGCCGATTTGTGGAGGGGTTTTCATCTATCGCTGCCCCGATGACCAGGTTGACCCAGAAGTGTGCTCAGTTCAGGTGGTCTGATGAGTGTGAGGTGAGCTTTTAGAAGCTCAAGACAGCCTTGACCACGTCACCAGTGTTAGTGTTGCCCACAGGTTCAGGAGCATAGACCGTGTATTGTGATGCTTCACGGGTTGGTCTTGGTGTAGTGTTTATGCAGGATGGCAAAGTTATAGCCTATGCTTCTCGTCAGTTGAAGATTTATGAGAAGAACTATCCAGTTCATGATCTGGAGCTTGCAGCTATTGTTCATGCATTGAAGATTTGGAGGCACTATCTGTATGGGGTGCCATGTGAGGTGTTCACGGATCATAAGAGTTTACAATATCTATTCAGGCAAAAAGAGTTGAACATGAGGCAGAGGAGGTGGTTAAAGGTACTGAAGGATTATGATATCACTATTCTTTATCATCCGGGGAAGGCCAATGTGGTTGCCGATGCTTTGAGCCGGAAGTCAGTCAGTATGGGCAGTCTAGATTATTTATCAGTCGAGGAGCGACCTCTTGCGTTGGATGTTCAGGCTTTAGCCAACCGATTTGTGAGGTTGGAGGTTTCTGAGACTGGCAGTGTGTTGGACAATACCGTGGCCCGTTCTTCATTGTATAACTGTATTCGGGCCAGGCAGTATGATGATCGTCATTTATGTGTTCTTAGAGATACAGTCCGGCACGGAGGTTCCAAGAAGGTTACGGTTGATGAAGAGGGAGTTCTGCGGATGCAAGGCCTTATTTGTGTACCTGATGTTGATGGTATTCGTGAGCTGATACTACAGAAGGCCCAAAGTTCCCGGTATCCATTCATCTGGGCGCCGCAAAGATGTACCAGGACTTGCGGCAGCATTATTGGTGGCGGAGGATGAAGAAGTATATTGTAGCTTATGTAGCTCGGTATTTGAACTGTCAGCAGGTTAAGTACGAGAACCAGAGACCCGGTGGTTTGATGCAGCAGATTCAGCTTCCTGAGTGGAAGTGGGAGCGTATCACCATGGACTTTGTAGTTGGACTCCCACGAACTCAGAGGATGTTTGATGTGGTTTGGGTTGTTGTGGACAGGCTGACCAAGTCAGCGCACTTCATTCTGGTATCAGTTTCATATTCAGCGCAGAAGTTTGCAAAGATATATCTGAGAGAGATTGTTCGATTGCATGGTGTGCCCTTATCCATTATATCAGACAGAGGTACTCAGTTTACTTCCCATTTCTGGAGAGTATTTCAGCAAGAGTTGGGCACACAGATTGATTTGAGCACAACATTTCATCCTCAGACAGACGTACAGTCCGAGCGTACTATTCCAATTTTGGAGGATATGTTGCGGACTTGTGTTATCGATTTTTGTGGTTCATGCGACCAGTTCTTGCCTTTATATGAGTTTGCCTACAACAACAGCTATCAGTCGAGCATTCAGATGGCTCCGTACGAGGCGTTGTATGGTAGACGGTGTCGGTCTCCAGTCGGATGGTTTGAGTCAGGAGAGGGTAGATTGTTAGGTTCCGAGTTAGTCCACGATGCCTTGGACAAGGTGAAGATTATTCAGGATAGACTTCGTACATCTCAGTCCAGGCAGAAGAGTTATGCAGATCGTAAAGTTCAAAATTTTTGCCTTTATGGTAGGAGACCGGGTATTTCTTCGAGTGTCACCTATGAAGGGCGTGATGAGGTTCGGGAAGAAGGGTAGGTTGAGCCCTAGGTACATTGGTCCATTTGAGATTTTGGATAAGGTAGGAGAGGTGGCCTATAGATTTTCCTTGCCACCGAGTTTATAAGCCGTGCACCCGGTGTTTCAGGTGTCTATGATGCGGAGGTATATTGCGGATCCATCCCATGTACTTGATTTCACCGGTGTCCAATTGGACAAGGATTTATCGTATGAAGAGGGCCAGTAGCCATACTAGCTCGGCAGGTTCGTCAGTTGAGATCGAAGAGTTATCCTTCGGTTCGTGTTCAGTGGAGAGATCAGCCTATTGAGGCAGCTACCTGGGAGTCCGAGTCCTATATGCGAAGCCGATATCCCCATCTTTTCTCCGATTCAGGTACCTTTCTATGTCCGTTCGAGGGCGAATGTTTTTCTTATAGGTGGAGATTGTGATGACCCAAAAGGTCATCCTATGTAAATTTAATTATGACAGTCTTCTGAGGCCCCGAAAGCCTCCGTTAATCTTACCTCGATGTGCGTGCGTAGCCGGGAAGCCTTTATGTGGAAACTTGATAAAGAGTTGAATTTATGATAATTAATTGAATGAAGTTGACCTTGGTCAACATTTATGGTAAACGGACCCGGACCCGTGATATGACAGACCCGGACCCGTGATATGACGGTCCCGGAAGGTCCATAGGAAAATATGGGACTTGGGCGTATGCCCAGAATCAAATTCCGAGGACCCAAGCCCAATAAATGAATTTTTAAAGAAAATTGTTTTCTGAAAATAATAAAGACTTATGAAAATGAACCTCGATGTGAAACATGTGTTACTGGGCCCGTATTATGGTTCCGGAGCCCGGAACAGGTTCAATATGTGTTCTTTGAGTTATCTGTGAAATTTGGTAAGGAACGGACTTGATTTGGAATGTTTCGGATAACAAACGAGAAATTGAGAGTTAATGAAGTTTTGAGAAAATTATATAGAAATAAGGATTTCCTAAAATTCGAGATTTGGTTTGGAACGTGATTCTATGTTATCGAGGTCGGAATGTGATTCCGAGACCGGGAATAATTCCGTTATTTCATTTATGTCTTGTCTGCAAAATTTGATGTCATTTCGAGTCGTATAGGTCGGTCCGGCGCATTTCTATAGAAATCAAGAACTTGAAGTTTCTTAAGTTAAGGTTTTAGGGGTTTTGGGGTGTGATTTTGAGATTTTGCGTTGTTTTGGGTGTTCCAAAAGCTCGAGCGAGTCAGTATTATGATTTAATACTTGTTGGTATATTTGGACGGGGGCTCGGGTGGGCCCCGGTGCCTCCCGGACACCCAACGGGGCTAAAAACCAGCTAAAAAACTATTGGTGCAGCTGTTGCTGGTGTGACCGCAGGTTCGGTTGCCCAGCCCCAGGTGCGGGACAGCTCATGTGGTTCCAGCCTCGCAGGTGCGGAAGTTCCGCAGGTGCGGTTTGTTTTCCGCAGGAGCGGAGCCGCAGGTGCGGTCTCCAGCTTCGCAAGTGCGACCCCAGCCGCCCTTGCCATTTTCCGCAGGTGTGATCTTTTTCTCGCTGGTGCGGGACCGCAGGTGCGGAAATCCTGTAGGCCAGACTGTTTTAAATGCCAAAAACTCGGGATTTCTTCATTCCTCTCATACCAAAAACCCCATTAGAGACTTGTGAGCTTGGGAAGAACACACCACGACCTAGCTACTGTTAAGGTAAGTTAATTCCTTCCTAATACTAGTTTTATGCATGAATAATGAATGGGATTACCTACTAAATTAATGGAAAATCAAGAATTGGGTAGTAAAATAGGATTCTTGAGAAAGTCGCGTATTGTCCGTTTAATGCTATGAATTCAAGTGTAAACTTCATATTTATGGTCATTAGGCTATGGGTGAGTGATTCCTTTGAGAATTTTCGGGATTCGAGTGTGCAGGCCCAGGGTCGAATTTTAGTATTTTTGGAAGGATGATAGAAAATATATAATTAGGCTTTGGAATTGAATTATTGAGTAATTATTGATGTTAAAAAATCAATTATGTCTAGATATTATCGATTCAGAGTTGGATTCGAGAGGAAAGGTTGTGATTGAGGCTTGACTTGCACTTTGGAGCCGAGGTAAGTGTTTGGCCTAACCTTAGCTTGAGGGAATAGGTATAGAGTCTTATTTGCTATGTGTAATTCATGTCCAACGTATAGGTGAGGTGACGAGTACCTATATGTTGTGGTCAAGCATGCCCGTGGGTCAAATGTGATGAATCATACCGTGTTCTTAATATTCTCTGTACTATGAATAATTGGTGATTTATAAGTGATACATTGATGTTGTTTCATGACGTGGGGAGTTATTGAGTTATTTGTTTCAGTTGAGGTTTTTACTGTTGAAATTATATTTCTGAGCGAGTTTGGTTATAGCTGAGTCCCTTGCCGGGACGATGGAATTTTATTGAGTCTTTCTGTACACTTGAGATTTCTTATTGTTAGTTTGCACATTATATTGTTGCTTTTATATTATTTATCGCACGAGGGGGCATGCGTGCTGATTGTTTATTATTTATCCCACGAGGGGACATGTCGTGCTGATTGTTTATTATTCATCGCACGAGGGGACATGCCGTGTTGATTGTTTATTATTTATCGCACGAGGGGACATGCCGTGCTGATTATTTATTATTTATCGCACGAGGGGACATGTCGTGCTGAGTGCTTATTATTTATCGCACGAGGGGACATGCTGTGCCGATGTGTTATTATTTGATGCACGAGGGGACATTCTGTGCCGAGGGATTATGCGGTTATGCACGAGGGGACATGTCGTGCATGTTGTTGTTGTTCATTACCTGTTCGGAGATGTTAAATTCCTGCTTTTACTTTCACATTTTAGTTATCACCCTGTTCTTCTGTGCTAGTATTCCGTTGCCCTTTTATCCCCAGCATGTTCTCCCCGTATCTATTTTTACTTCTTTATTTTCGTCGATATTTTCCTTTTGTTATATAGAGTTGCAAAGGTATGTATATTGTTGTCGGTTCTAGCCTCGTCACTACTTCGCCGAGGTTAGGCTCGGCACTTACTCAATACATGGGGTCGGTTGTACTGATGCTACACCTGCACTTCTTTATGTTGTGCAGACTACGCAGCCGGACCCGGTGGTCACTGACGGAGGGAGCATTCCATCAGTTCATTCAGGAGACATCGAGGTAGACCCGCAGATATTCGTGGGCCTTGGCGTCACCTTATAACCTTCTCTTTCAGTTATGTCTTATTTTATAGTTTCAAAGACAGTCATATGTACTTATTTTCAGACCATTGTATTTAGTAATCTCATAGACAGTTCGTGAGTATGTGACACCAGTTCTGGGGTATATTTATGGGTTTTATTTCAAAGTTGCTATATTATTTTGAACTTAGTTAACCTTTATATTGTTGACCATCGATGCCTTAGTTATCTTGTTCATTTTAGTTGTTAATGAGTTTAGTTGGTTCAAACGTTGGCTTGTCTAGCGGATTCAACGTTAGGCGCCATCACGGCCTGAAGGTGGGATTTCGGGTCGTGACAGGAGTACTCATGCCCTTTCCTGCGCATGTGTTCCATGTGCAGATCCAGGTACCAGCGCCTAGTATCGTGGCTAGTAGTATCAGTAGTAGCTGCCAGGAGAGCGCGAGGTAATTCTTCCTCGTTCGCAGAATCCGACGAGTCCCGTTCTACTCTAGTATAGGATTAGTTGACTTATGTATTTTTCCATTATTTCATTGTATAGAGCTACATTTATTACAGAACTTGTGATTGTCGTGACGTTCCTGGTTTTGGAAAGTGAAATTGTATATGTCGAACGACTGAGTTATATGTTTTCTTCTTCTTTCCTATTTCAATTATTATATTGATTTTATTTTTCCGCAATTTTTTAAGCGTACCTAGTCGTAGAGACTAGGTGCCGTCACGAGACTATTTGGAGGGTAATTCGGGTCATGACAAGTTGGTATCAGAGCGTCTAGGTTCATAGGTGTCTCAAGTCACAAGCCAGTTTATTAGAGGCTCGCGGATCAGTGCGAAGACGTTCGTATCTATCTTCAGAGGCTATGTAACATTTAAAAACAATCATATTCTTTGGAATTGCTTGTCGTGCTAGTTATTGTCATCAAAATTCAAAAACTCTATCCTACTCTTGCTCACAGATGGTGCATACCCGTACTGTATGTACTGACGACCAGACACCTGAGCCCCCAGCCAGAGCCACCAGAGGCAAGGGCCGGGGTAGAGGACAAGCACGCGGTGCAGCCCGAGCACCGGCGAGAGCAGAGACGGAGGAGCCCCCATCAGCTACAGTTGGAGGGGCACAGGAGGTCCCTATTATTACTCCAGCCCTCCAGGAGACTTTAGCTAGTTCATGAGCGCCTTCAGCACTCTGTCTCAGGCAGGACTACTCCCGATAGCTCCAGCTACATCCCAGGCCGGGGGAAGATAGGTTGTGCTCTAAACATGTGATATTTATAGCCTAATGAATCTAGTTCTTTATGATAAATGCTTAATACTCTAATATGTGTCATTGTTGGACTAAGCTGAAACATGCCTGATGCACAAAGTTTGTCATCATCAAAAAGGGAGAATCTGTTGGCCCAAGAAAGGAAATAGTTTTGAAGATCGACAAAGGAACACCGAGATGAACCAGGTCCATCACAGGTGATATAAACGAGCAGATTCAAAGGAACATGAGATGCACATGCAGGAGATAAACGTATTCTGGTGAAATTGAGATATCTTCTGATCGAAAAGATTGCAAAAACGAAAATGGAGAAGGAATCCTTATTCAATAAGAACAGAATCTAAGATAAGGAAGGATTTAGGAGTTGAGTTTTACTAGAACTCTTTCACCAAGGAAGAGTAGCATTAGGATTCTAGTTAATTCCTTATCTACTAAATCCTATATATGTTGCAGAATGTTCTTATTGTAGAGAGATGCACAAAAGCAGAAATTTATCAAGAATTGAGAGCACAATTCGTGAAGAAATTTTGCAAGCAGTTCGAGCCAAATTGGAGAGTGCGAATCTGGAGCTACTTGAACCAGCTAGAAGAACCAGTTCCATCTGTTGTCTTTTAGTCTAGTTTATTTGTAGTAGGTGATTACAAATTGTACCTTTCAGCTTTATCTAGAAGCAATTGTAATAGGTACTGAGTGTTCAAGTTATAGTTAAGTTGAAGATTGTCGCAAATAGTTAGAGGCTAGTTTTCCACAAAGGGTTAGAGTTAATCCTTAGGTTTACAAAAGAGCTTATTTTGTAAATACTGTTTGGCTCATTGATTTAGTGAAGAGTTTGGAGAAACTCCTGCTGGAAAGTAGGTCGTGGTTTTTTCACCTTTTGAGTCAGGTGTTTTCCACGTAAAATTGTTGTGTTCTTTTATTTCTGCAATTATTATTCCGCAAACTGTAGAAATTGGAACACCTAGAAGAACCTGGTTCTTCTATAATTACTACACCCGAAAATTGGACACCACACAAAATCACCCCCCTCTTATGTGGTATTGACGTATAAAACATTAATGTGAAAGAAACCCCACTCGTCTCCACAAAACCCATAGTGGGGAGAATACGATGACACTCCTCAAGAAAACCCAGAGCGTCGCCTCATCTGGAGGCAGAGATTCCTTTGGCAGAGGTCATCCCCCTAGGCCTTATCAGTCAGCAGTCCAGGCATCCCGCAGTGCATCATCAGCTCCCATCAGTGCACCACCGATTCAGAGTCTTCAGGGTAGTCATTCTGGTCGTCAGGGATAGTTCCAGGGTCAGTATTCTCAGCAACTGAAGGCTTGCTACACTTACAGTGGTATGGGGCATATTTCCAGGTTTTGCCCCCGAGGTTTTGGTGGTTCTCAGTACCAGGGTTCCCGTGCCATGGTTCCAGTATCAGGTGCACCCTCGCCCCCTCAGCCAACTAGGGGTGGTCATGGTGTTAGAGGTGGAGGTCAGACTCAGAGAGGCGGAGGGCAAGTCGTGAGAGGTAGAGGTTAGCCCGTAGTAGGTAGACCCAGAGATGTCAGGTTGGAGGGGCTCTGCCTCGTTGATATGCTATTCCGGCCAGGCCTGAGGCTGAGTCCTCTGACGCAGTTATCACAGTTACGGTATCAGTTTGCAGCCGATATGCTTCGGTATTATTCGATCCGGGTTCCACTTTCTCTTATGTGTCTTCATATTTTTTCCCTTATTTGAGCATGTCCCGTGATTCCCTGAGTGCTCCTGTATATGTGTCTACCCCGGTGGGTGATTCTATTGTGGTAGATCGAGTCTACCGTGCTTGCTTAGTAGTGATTGGTTGTATGGAGACTCAGGTTGATCTTTTGCTTCTGGATATGGTGGACTTTGACGTCATATTGGGGATGGATTAGCTATCTCCCTATCATTCTATTCTGGACTGTCATGCCAAGACAGTGACCTTAGCCTTACCAGGAGTACCTTGTTTGGAGTGGAGAGGGACTCCTAGTCATTCTTCTGGCAGAGTTATTTCTTATATGAAGGCTTGGCGTGTGGTCGAGAAGGGTTGTTTGGCCTATTTGGCCTATGTTCGTGATTCTAGTGCTGAGGTTCCTTCTATGGAGTCTGTACCGGTGGTTCGTGAGTTCCCAGAGGTTTTCCCTGCTGACCTGCCGGGTATGCAACCCGACAGGGATATTGACTTTTGTATCGAGGTGGCTCAGGGAACTCAACCCATTTCTATTCCGTCGTATCGTATGGCCCCGCCAGAGTTGAAGGAATTGAAGGAGCAGTTGCAGGACTTGTTGGATAAAGGCTTTATTAGGCCTAGCGTTTCTCCTTGGGGTGCTCCAGTGTTGTTTGTCGAGAAGAAAGATGGCTCAATGAGGATATGTATTGACTACCGGCAGCTGAATAAGGTTACTATCAAGAATAAGTATCCTCTGCCGAGGATTGATGATCTATTTGACCAGCTTCAGGGTGCTACGGTGTTTTCCAAGATAGACTTGAGATCTGGTTACCATCAGCTGAGGATTAGGGCATCTAATGTTCCTAAGACGGCCTTTCACACTCGTTATGGGCATTACGAGTTCTTGGTGATGTCACTCGGGTTGTCAAATGCCCCCGCTGCTTTTATGGAGTTGATGAACCGGGTGTTCAGGCCTTATTTGGACTCGTTCATATTTTTTTTCACTGATGATATATTGATATACTCTCGCAATCGAGAGGAGCATGAGAAGCACCTTAGAGCCGTCTTCCAGACTCTGAGGGATAGTCAGTTGTATGCCAAATTCTCCAAGTGTGAGTTTTGGTTGAGTTCAGTTGCATTTCTAGGCCACATGGTTTCGTCAGAGGGTATTCAGGTGGATCCCAAGAAGATTTCAACAGTCAGAGATTGGCCTATGCCCACTTCAGCTACATAGATTCGGAGTTTCTTGGGCTTAGCAGGTTATTATTGCCGATTTATGGAGGGCGTTTCATCTATCGCAGCCCCGATGACCAGGTTGACCTAGAGGTGAGCTTTCAGAAGCTCAAGACAGCCTTGACCATGGCACCAGTGTTAGTGTTGCCCACAGGTTCAGGACCATATACTGTGTATTGTGATGCTTCACGAGTTGGGCTTGGTGCAGTGTTGATGCAGGATAGCCGAGTTATAGCCTATGCTTCTCGTCAGTTAAAGATTTATGAGAAGTACTATCCAGTTCATAATCTGGAGCTTGAAGATATTGTTCATGCATTGAATATTTGGAGGCACTATCTGTATGGGGTGCCATGTGAGGTGTTCACGGATCATAAGAGTTTACAGTATCTATTAAGGCAAAAAGAGTTGAACATGAGGCAGAGGAGGTGGTTAAAGTTACTGAAGGATTATGATATCACCATTCTTTATCATCCGGGGAAGGCCAATGTGGTGGCCGATGCTTTGAGCCAGAAGTCAGTCAGTATGGGCAGTCTAGATTATTTATCAGTCGGGGAGCGACCTCTTGCGTTGGATGTTCTGGCTTTAGCCAACCGATTTGTGAGGTTGGAGGTTTCTGAGACTGGCAGTGTGTTGGACAATACCGTGGCCCGTTTTTCATTGTATGACCGTATTCGGGCAAGGCAGTATGATGATCGTCATTTATGTGTTATTAGAGATACAGTCCGGCACGGAGGTGCCAAGGAGGTTACGGTTGATGATGAGGGAGTTCTGCAGATGTAGGGCCGTATTTGTGTACCTGATGGTTATGGTATTCGTGAGTTGATACTATAGGAGGCCCATAGTTCTCGGTATTCCATTCATCCGGGCGCCGCAAAGATATACCAGGACTTGCGGCAGCATAATTGGTGGCGGAAGATAAAGAAGGATATTGTAGCTTATGTAGCTCGGTGCTTGAACTGTCAACAGGTTAAGTACGAGCACCAGAGACCCAGTGGTTTGATGCAGCAGATTCAGCTTCCTGAGTGGAAGTGGGAGCGTATCACCATGGACTTAGTAGTTGGAATCCCACGGACTCAGAGGATGTTTGATGCGGTTTGGGTTTTTGTGGATAGGCTGACCAAGTCAGCGCACTTCATTCTGGTATCAGTTTCATATTCAGCGCAGAAGTTTGCAAAGATATATCTGAGAGAGATTGTTCGATTGCATGGTGTGCCCTTATATTATATCAGATAGAGGTACTCGGTTTACTTCCCATTTCTGGAGAGTATTTCAGCGAGAGTTGGGCACACAGATTGATTTGAGCACAACATTTCATCCTAAGACGGACAGACAGTCCGAGAGTACTATTCAGATTTTGGAGGATATGTTGCGGGAGGATATGGGACCAGTTCTTGCCTTTAGATGAGTTTGCCTACAACAACAGCTATCAGTTGAGCATTCAGATGGCTCCGTACGAGGCATTGTATGGTAGACGGTGTCAGTCTCCAGTCGGATGGTTTGAGCCAGGAGAGGCTAGATTGTTAGGTTCTGAGTTAGTCCAGGATGCCTTGGACAAGGTGAAGATTATTCAGGATAGACTTCGTACATCTCAGTCCAGGCAGAAGAGTTATGCGGATCGTAGAGTTCAAAATTTGGCCTTTATGGTAGGAGACCGGGTATTTCTTCGAGTGTCGCCTATGAAGGGCGTGATGAGGTTCGGGAAGAAGGGTAGGCTGAGCCCTAGGTACATTGGTCCATTTGAGATTTTGGATAAGGTAGGAGAGGTGGCCTATAGACTTGCCTTGCCACCGAGTTTATCAGTCGTGCACCCGGTGTTTCATGTGTCTATGCTCCGGAGGTATATTGCAGATCCATCCCATGTACTTGATTTCACCGGTGTCCAATTGGACAAGGATTTATCGTATGAGGAGGGCCAGTAGCCATACTAGCTCGGCAGGTTCGTCAGTTTAGATCGAAGAGTTATCCTTCGGTTCGTGTTCAGTGGAGAGATCAGCCTATTGTTGCAGCTACCTGGGAGTCCGAGTCTGATATGCAAAGCCGATATCCCCATCTTTTCCCCGATTCAGGTACCTTTCTATGTCCGTTCAAGGGCGAACGTTTGTTTTAGAGGTGGAGATTGTGATGACCCAAAAGTTCATCCTATGTAAATTTAATTATGACGGTGTTCCGAGGCCCCGAAAGCCACTGTTAATCTCACCTCGATGTGCGTGCGTAGCCTGGGTGCGTAGCCGGGAAGCCTTTATGTGGAAACTTGATAAAGAGTTGAATTTATGATAATTAATTGAATGAAGTTGACCTTAATGACCATTTTTGGTAAACGGACCCTGACCCGTGATATGACGGTCCCGGAAGGTCCATAGGAATATATGGGACTTGGGCGTATGCTCGGAATCGAATTCCGAGGACCCAAGCCTGAGAAATGAATTTTTAAAGAAAATTGTTTTCTGAAAATAATAAAGGCTTATGAAAATGAACCTCGATGTGAAACCTGTGTTACTGGGCCCGTATTATGGTTCCGGAGCCCGGAACAGGTTCAATATGTGTTCTTTGAGTTATCTGTGAAATTTGGTAAGGAACGGACTTGATTTGACATGTTTCGGATAAAAATGAGAAATTGAGAGTTAATGAAGTTTTGAGAAAATTATATAGAAATAAGGATTTCCTAAAATTCAAGATTTGGTTTGGAACGTGATTCTATGTTATCGAGGTCCGAATGTGATTCCTAGACAGGGAAAAGTTCCGTTATGTCATTTATGTCTTGTCTGCAAAATTTGATGTCATTTCGAGTCGTATAGGTCGGTCCGGCACAATTCTATAGAAATCAAGAACTTGAAGTTTCTTAAGTTAAGGTTTTAGGGGTTTTGGGGTGTGATTTTGAGATTTAGTGTTGTTTTGGGTGTTCCAAAAGCTCGAGCGAGTCCGTATTATGATTTAGGACTTGTTGGTATATTTGGACAGGGGCTCGGGTGGGCCCCGATGCCTCCCGAACACCCAACGGGGCTAAAAACCAGCTAAAACAACTGTTGGTATAGCTGTTGATGGTGTGACCGCAGGTTTGGTTGCCCAGCCGCAGGTGCGGGACAGCTCATGCGGTCCCAGCCTCGCAGGTGCGGAAGTTCCACAGGTGCGGTTCCTTTTCCGCAAGAGCAGAGCCGCAGGTGCGGTCTCCAGCTTCGCAGGTGCGACCCCAGCCTCCCTTGCCATTTTCCGCAGGTGTGATCTTTTTCTCGCCGGTGCGGGACCGCAGGTGCGGAAACCCTGTAGGCCAGACTGTTTTAAATGCCAAAAACCTTGGATTTCTTCATTCCTCTCATACCAAAAACCCCATTAGAGACTTGTGAGCTTGGGAACAACACACCACGACCTAGCTACTGTTAAGGTAAGTTAATTCCCTCCTAATACTAGTTTCATGCATGAATAATTTATGGAATTACCTACTAAATTAATGGAAAATCAAGAATTGGGTAGTAAATTTAGGGTTCTTGAGAAATTCGCGTATTGTCCGTTTAATGCTATGCATTCAAGTGTAAACTTCATATTTATGATCATTAGGCTATGGGTGAGTGATTCCTTTGAGAATTTTCAGGATTCGAGTGTACGGGCCCGTGGTCGAATTTTAGTATTTTTGGAAGGATGATAGAAAATGTATAATTAGGCTTTGGAATTGGTTTATTGAGTAATTATTGATGTTAATAAATCAATTATGTCTAGATATTATCGATTCGGAGTTGGATTCGAGAGGAAAGGCTGTGATTGAGGCTTGACTTGCACTTTGGAGTCGAGGTAAGTGTTTGGCCTAACCTTAGCTTGAGGGAATAGGTATAGAGTCTTATTTGCTATGTGTAATTCATGTCCAACGTATAGGTGAGGTGACGAGTACCTATATGTTCTGGTCAAGCATGCCCGTGGGTCAAATGTGATGAATCATACAGTGTTCTTAATACTCTCTGTACTATGAATAATTGGTGATTTATAAGTGATACATTGATGTTGTTTCATGACGTGGGGAGTTATTGAGTTATTTGTTTCAGTTGAGATTTTTACTGTTGAAATTATATTTCTGAGCGAGTTTGGTTATAGCTGAGTCCCTTGCCGGGACGATAGAATTTTATTGAG